>JAHZNA010000082.1:0-39697 GCA_027743935.1 Sinodicranocentrus sp. ZH6
TTTGGTACAAAAGGATACCATCCTATCCTTCACACGTTGTAGACTTGGGTATTCTGTCCGGTCGGTCCACACAGACAGACGCATAGACACGGATTTTATTATATAGTATGATTGTAGAAAGATATCCCTTTATACATATTTATACATAGCATCTCACACGATAAGAATCAGGATGCGCTTTCTCCACAATGTAACTTTCGTATATTTTGTCAACCACTGCAAATACATGTATTTTATGTGCTTGTGTGTGTCGACAGTCTGCAGTTAATACTGGTTGTCATCATTTTAATATCCTTTCTGCTGTTGTTGGTTGGTTTTTGTATCACACTTCGAAATAAGAGGATACACAGGATCCAATTTCCGAGATTTTAAATGACGGAGCAGTGAGTCAAAGGCAAGCTTACATATTGCAGTCTACTTGACGGATTCAACTACAGCTCACAACATTCAATCGTCGACTTTTTTTCTTTCTCCTCTCTTTGTGTTTGTTTGCTAAACTTACACCAGTTATTGTGTGATTCTACTTGGGCGAAAATTGAAGTATTTGTGGGTTGGTAATGGGAAAGCATCAAGATGAAAGGGCAGAAAGTGGATGCTGTCGATCTGGCAAAGGCAAACAAACTGAAAAGAGAAGTAGATGAAAGAATGAGGTGGAGAAGGAAGAGGAGTTTCAAATAATAATATTGCTAGACTAACGGCAGCGAGAGCCTCTTTCTTGCTACTGTGTGTAGTAGTGTATGTTAGAGTGTGCGACGGCACACACTGGTCTTCGTATCGGCATCTTGTGTTTATTGATGGGTTTCGTTATTGGAGAGCTGCTTACTGCTTAGTTTGTTAAAATTTGCTCTTGCTTTTTTGCCGCATTATATTTGATGTAGTTGTGAAAGCACTTATACTGCATTAGTTATTGACATTTTACCCAATCTCTTTCTTCTCATAAACCAGTTTCTTCATTTAAACAACTCCTTGCTTATGCTGCTATGTATACCCATGAATTCGGAATCTAACGAATCCACGATGACTGTGATTAACGACTTTACTTTCCTATATGTAAAAACAGGATTTCACAATATTGAACATTTTTCTTTAGTATCGTCTTTATTTAAATGAATTTTAGCATGTGAGATGGATGAAAAACGAAATTTAATCTAAATAAATTTCTAAATGGCTACTTGTATGTACTACACGTACATACAAAAAAAATGCATGCACATACTTTCACTTATAGCCCCTACCGAGGTGTTCACATCAATTGCTATCGCTATGCAAAATCATCTCCGAGAGAAAAAATCTCAATACTACGAAAAGTGATACTTTTTTCCAGATATATATATATGGAAAAGGTGGCAGCGAGTAGTTTTCACTACAGAAAGCTTCCTGTTTTAGACGTGCGTGGTTTTCCAACTACAAACGGGAATAATCATAATAATCTAAGGGGTAGTAGGGAACATGAAAGAGTGAAAGTGAATGAATGAATGCCAATCCAAGTGAATTAGTGCCTCTCTCATATGAAATCATGTGTAGCTTATTATGAAGACATAATGAGATGATGAATACAACACACAAGTGGGATGTTAGATTATCATTAAACCAGCACATCGCATCAGTCAGGGAAAATGAAATATTGCAGCATGATATCACAATATGGAATGACATGAAGATGAGAGAAATCCTTATATTCAAGGAGCTTATAAAAGAGACCGACGAGTATAGAATGCTTATTTGTGGGTATCAACTATCAACTTCGCTTGCCGTCATGCATATAAAGATATTGTCTATCCTACTGTCTGATTTTAAGTTCCGCTGAGTTCAGTCTTCCGTTGAAATTAGATGGGGAAAAATACAAGTTAATAAGTGGCTTTAATTAGTTAGAGTGTAGTACCGCGTTCTCTCTTTATGCTTTTTAAAACACGCCTTATGACGCTACGGGTATTATGAAAATCCCGAGGATTTACGGCTCAGTTGTTGGACGGGGTAAACAGAAAACTACGAATGGAGAGGTTATTTGTAATTTCAAAAACAAGATAGCATACTTGAATACTTGAAACTTGAAACAACGTTTGAATAAAGAAATGCTTTTGCTTTTGTTCCTGGTGCAAAATCCGACACAGGGCGAAATTTTAGACCTGTAATGTGCAATTGTAAAACAAGTATTTCAGGTACTAAAGTAGAGCAACAGCATTCTAAACCTCATCTAAACCAAACTTGTCATGTTGTCATCATAAATGACAAAATTCAGCTCAAATGAATATTTTTGTTATTTAAATCCTTTTTTGTTTCTTTGTCCATTTTCACGCTCACTTTTACGTGGCACGAGTAAACAAAACTAATTTATTTGGCTCCTCATACAATGGGTAAAATTCACTCGCCCCATTTCCCATATCCGCTTAATCTGTGAATAAGCATAATAATATCCGAAAGCGGATGATGAATGATGGCTTTTCAAACGGGTACGTTTGACTATAAACAAATAACAAACAGTTGGGTAAAGCTACTCTAATCCATAAGCTGGTGTATTACCAAGCCCGTAATATTTATTTCCAGAGAAACGATCAACTACATTTTTGTGATATATGGGCCTGTATGCTTTTCGGGTAGCACACATAATCTACAAGTTTGTGTGACGGGTTGACTACTTTTTAGCAGTCTGTGTGTGTTACATGATGCAGTTAGATAATTGTAGAAGTGCCTGAGGAAGAAGCATGAAATCCATTACGAGAAAACAAATAGCCGTCGGAGATCAAAACGATAAGTAAATACAAGGAATAAATTGTGTTCCTGCATGAAAGGGGTTTTCACGATTCCTTAGAGCACATTGTTACCATTTTATCCCATAAAAACCCTCTTCATCCCTGTATTTCCTCTTCCCTGGCTCCCATCAAACGTTCGTTTTGTACATAAGAGTGAGGAATAAAAAGGAGATTGTTTGAACATGCTTATATTTACAATTACTAGTGACGGCGACGTCGACAAACGTGTATGCAATTTGCTCAAACGTGAAAACTATTTTACTACCATTTATGAGCAATTATTATTAGATGTTCTATTTTCCTGTTGTCAGTACAGCTATAAATTATTCTGGTGTGGGATTTCATTTCTACCTTTGGATATGCATGCAGCCAGCACATTTATATGAAAATCTTTATGGCTATAGGTAGGGTTTTTTTTGGTGAAGTATACACGTGTTCCCCAATAGCGATTTTCTTTCCATAACTTTCATGGAGAAAATGTTTTGAGGTGGCAGTTGCCTTCTTTTTAAAACTGACAAAGTTTTAATTACGTTTTTGTAGATTTCTATAAATCGCTTCAGTTTTCTAAAAACCTCAGGAATTGTACACAATTATTCATAAATTCCCGACACAATAGAGCCAGTTTCGAAAAAAATCGTTGGGGGGAAAAATGGAAGTTATTTGTATTGCTGCATATAATTATATGAACGAGTGATACCTTCGACGGATAGGTTTTGATTTGTTGAGATAAATAGGTAAACAAGGAAAAGACACGAGGAGGTGTCTTTTGCCCCTCGAGACATGTCAAATAACAATGGATACACATAATTTTGTCTTGGATTCAGTCTACCGAGTGATTCTCATCTTATTATCGCAGTACACAAAGTAAAACGTGGTTTCCTACGTGTTTCTCTTTCTCTGAAGAATGACCATACAAAATCATAATATATGGAAGGCAGGATAATAATGATGAGGATGAGTATTCACGTACCGCTGACGCATCCGTTTCCAGCCGTCATGATAGCTTTATCAGTAGGGACTGAAAAAGAAAATGAGATGCATACTCGAATGATCTCATTCGTGCTCACTGAGCTTTAATCGGTCACCTATTGACTATTTATTTCGATTGACTGCCATTCATGTTTCTTTTCAAATGTGAGCATGTGGAAGGAATTACGTACAGATTACACTGTTATTTGCCAAGTAAAAAGAGTAACAAGTTGTTTGTGTGGTGGACGTTCATTCCAAGTGTCGCTGGCGATAGATGAAGTTGTTGTGTTCACAGAAAAACAGACAACTGCCGACATTATAATCACTGTATGCCTATTGTTACAAGCAATATTTCCTTTCATAGATTTATGAATAAATATATAAAAGTACTTGTACATATATTAAGCTTGCTCAGATTGTGGTCTCGGAAAAGTTCATAGATGATTAATCACTAAGGCTCGGTGAGGAAAGGTGAACTGCCCTGGGATGGGATCGTTTTTTCCACAAAAACTTCTTGAGTATCTCAATTTTCTTACACATTTTCTTTTCAACGCACTCATTCATTCCCACATTCATTCATCTGTATCATTTTGGATTTTTGGTAAAAACAGAAATGTTACGATTTGAACTCGCTTTAGTCTAAACACCGATTGATACCTTTTATCACAATCACGGATTGTGTTAGAATTATGGAAATAAAAGTTCAAAAAGGTTGCTCCTGATGCTGCTGAATTTCCGAGATTATGTCGAATGACAAATGAGGATATTATGCAATGCATGGAATTTTATGCCTGTTTTTTTAGCATGCGTACTTATATTCAAGTTGTATTGCTCATAACCAAGTCCTATAGCATACTAAAGGTCCTTCGGATTGGTCACACCATCAATGTGACAATATCTTGAATTAAAAGTTCAGAATGAATGAGCACACGCATCTCACGTAAAAAAGTTATGCGGAGCGGGACAGTGTCGGTGGTATTAGTACCCCGGAAAAGTTACACACGGTTACTACGATGATGGTCGCTGGTCACGTCGTAACCCTTCAGAATGTACTGAACAAAGACAAAAGATGATGAACCCATGAACCGTAAGTATGAGAACCTATACGAATAGCACAATACATGGTTTTAATACATGTGTGTATATCACTTTTGTTACGCAACAAACCATTTCTTCTTATGTGTCATGAACCAGCGGATTACCACTTAAACTTCATTATAACGACAAATGGTGAGGTAATGAATGACCCATTTGCATTAACCTAATCTGTACTTTATTGGATTTTAGTATTTAATCTCCTTTTAGTAAGCCAAATAATTAACTGCCATATAAAATTTGTGCTGGAGATGAAGGATTTTTTTAAAAAACCTAGTGCTCCAATGACAATAATAATGTACTGATAGAGGTAATGTAATTAGGTACTACGTGTACCTTATGAAGAGGAGAGGGAGGATATTATGCAAAAAATGGTGAAAAGGCAAAAGAATCACGTTGTGCAATTTGAGATTGAGAGTGGATTACACTTCAGACGGGTATCATTGATTTTTCTCTGATAAACTCAAGGATACTGTGCAACTGTTGATTTTCCCATTGACTCCTTCTCCTCCTTGGAAGAGCAGCATGAGCGACCCTCAAGCACTTCAAAAAAGGAAACAATGTCTCCAAGGAACTTCAAGAGATTAGCAAACAGAAAAGCTCAAAATGAAAAGAAAACTTGAAGAGAGGGACTTACTGAAAGACGGCCTTTCTCCACCATGTACAAGTAGGGATGTAGAAAGCGTTGTATGATATGCTCTCTTGGAGGGAATATGGATCCGTGACCGTGAGTGTAGAAAATGGAAACCATAGTGCTTACGGGCTGAAGTTGGAAATTACTACAAATGTATTCTTTCTTTTATATGGCAGTAGCAACGTCTTCTATTATATTCTTACCTATTAAACTTACTATTGCATTTGCATATTATGCAAACTGTTTTATAAGTTTTATAACTATAGCATAATTTGCAATAGAACATGAAATGCACGTACTCATATAAAACATGCCTTGTCTTGTATTTTCACTTTCGAGAATTTTTAAGGGCCATTAAAACCTGGATAGTTACGAAGAGGCAGAATACATCTATCTACTTAACAAATTGTGCAGCAAATAAAAAGGAGCATAGTAAATGTTTGTTTAGAGGGACTAAACTGAATAAATGGTTTACTTTTACTATGTTGTAAAGTACCTATAAAGTCTTGACGAAAGTGACCAACCAATTACACTGTTACCCTTGATTTCAAGAGGATCAAGATGTTTGAGGTTACTCAAGTGGAATGTTCGTGTATGGCAGCCAAATAACGTTTCTTTACACCCCTTAAATCACCCATATGCACTTTTTTCTTGTAAATGTACTCATCCATCCCCAGAACAGAAGTATTTTAAGCATTCGTCATTCATAAGATTAAATACTGTTTTATAAGGAAACGCAATAAGTAAATAAAAGGTACACTTCTTTTGTAACACGTACAGGAATCCACTAAGCTAAGCTAACCGACACCTTTTATATTCGGTTTGCCATTGGATTTGTAAGTGATTTTCAGTGAAAAACATTTATATCACCTGTTCTCACTTTATTAAGGTCGCAGTTTCTGCTTCCTTTATGCTCCGATCGCATGTGTCTGTGGGTCATCATAGATCGGGAAACGCTGAACTGATTACAATGAAATTTGGTATTAAGGTGCAATGAGACTGATAGAGCTGGCGCCAGCCAACTCCGCACAATATTTCGAGAAAAAAATTGAAACTCAAAATAATTCACATTCATACTTTGATATACATCATTCGAAAGCTGACGAGATGGACACCGGTGGGGTGTTAGAATTCTCTGATTTTGCGGATAGATTAAACCTTATAACTCCATTTGTTTTCCAAACTTCGCGAGACGTATAAGGTAAAGCAAGCACAAAATTCCTTGATTTTTTAATCTTGTGCTCGAAACCCTAAAAATCTCTTAGCTCCAAGCCCTGAAATTTCTACAAAAAATATCTTGAGCTTCAAACGAAAAATTGGACAAAAAATATTTTGAGCTCCAAGCTCTGAAAATTCTACAGATCATATTTCGATCTCCAGCCTTTGACAATTCGGCACATCATATTACGATCACCAAGCCCTGATAATTCTACAAATCGTATTTTCAGCTCAAACGACTGATAATTCTAAAAATTGTATTGAGCTCCAAGCCCTGATAATTCTAAAAATTGTATTGAGCTCCAAGCCCTGATAATTCTAAAAATTATGTTTTGAGCTCCAAGCCCTGATAATTCTAAAAATTATGTTTTGAGCTCCAAGCCCTGATAATTCTAAAAATTATATTTTGAGCTCCAAGCCCTGATAATTCTAAAAATTATATTTTGAGATCCAAGCCCTGATAATTCTAAAAATTATCTTTTGAGCTCCAAGCCCTGATAATTCTAAAAATTGTTTTGAGCTCCAAGCCCTGATAATTCTAAAAANCTACAAAACATATTTTGAGCTCCGAAACTGATAATTCTACAAAACATATTTTGAGCTCCGAAACTCATAATTCTACAAATCATATTTTGAGCTCCGAAACTCATAATACTATAAAACATATTTCGAGCTCCGAAACTCATAATACTACAAAACATATTTTGAGCTCCAAAACTGATAATTTTACCAAACATATTTTGAGCTCCGAAACTGATAATTTTACAAAACATATTTTGAGCTCCGAAACTGATAATTTTACAAAACATATTTTGAGCTCCGAAACTGATAATTTTACCAAACATATTTTGAGCTCCGAAACTGATAATTCTACAAAACATATTTTGAGCTCCGAAACTGATAATTTTACAAAACATATTTTGAGCTCCGAAACTGATAATTTTACAAAACATATTTTGAGCTCTGAAACTCATAATTATGCTAAACATATTGTAAACTCCAATCCCTGATAATTCTACAAAACATATTTTAAACTCCAATCCCTGATAATTCTACAAAACATATTGTAAACTCCAATCCTTGATAATTCTACAAAACATTTTAAACTCCAATCCCTGATAATTCTACAAAACATATTGTAAACTCCAATCCTTGATAATTCTACAAAACATGTTTTGAGCTCCAAGCCCTGATAATTCTACAAAACATATTTTAAACTCCAAGCCCCGATTTTTGAACAAAATATAGTTTGAGCTAGAAACCAAATAATTATAACAAAGTATATTTTGATCTCCAAGCCCTGATAATTCTACAAAACATATTCTGAGCTTCAAGCCCTGATATTTCTAGAAAACATATTTTGAGCTCCAAGCCCTGATAAATCTAGAAAACATTTTTTGAGCTCCCAGCCCTGATAATTCTAGAAAACATTTTTTGAGCTCCTAGCCCTGATAATTCTAGAAAACATTGTGAGCTTCAAGCTCTAATTTCGACAAAACATACTTTGAGCTCCAAGTCCTGATTTCTGCAAATATATTTTGAAATCCAAACCCTGATAAATCTACAAAGACTAGGTTAAAGTGTAAATCTGTGATTATTGTGCGTAATATGTGTAAGTTTATTTTTATGATTTGAGATTACTTATTACTTAGTTTCTTAATTTTACACCTTTCATACTCCAGCCTCATTTCATTACATATATATATATTGCAGCCAAGATTTACTGATCTGGAGTCATTCATTCCTACAAAGAAAAGATTGTTCTGCAAAGGATTAGGCAAAAGATCGTCTAATACGAGTGCCCTCCCGCCCATAATAAATTGAGCCACGTGATGGATGAAAATCCTGATAATGAGGATTTCAAATTAAGTGAGTGAAGTGGAAGATTAGTAAAGCTAGTGAGCAGGTTGATGCAAGCAGACGGGATCACAAAGCATGTCACACGACTCAAGAGCGAGTTATTCTACAACTCAAGGTTCACGCCCAGCATAGGATAGCATAAAGCCCCAGAAATGCGCTACACTACAACATGACACAAAGCTATATAAGATCTACTCGTATCCTCGTTTATTATGCTTAAATTGAATATTATCGTCGTGTGATATGCCAGCTTACAACCCGAAGTAAGGAATAATACCCGTCAAAAGGGAAGAGAGCAAAAGAAAAAGGAAGGGAGGCGGATGTTTAACAATACTGCCGGGAAAGCAACAACAGCACCATCAACGGCATCAACACTCACAGTTTTAACAATTCTTGTCAGCTTCAGCCGATTGTTGCTGAAAGCTGTAGTTCAAATTAAAACTGTACGCCAACAGTGAGCCACGCACAAGAAATCAAAAGAGTCGCATGTACTTTGCATATTATTATAATGGATGATCACCTCTCTCAACCACTCGCCTATTCACAGAGCTAATAATAATATATGTGCTTTTTTGCTTGGGTTTTCCATGAAACGAAGTAAAGTGTAGCTCCTTGCTACAATATTTACCAAGTCGTAGGGTGACATCCGTACAAGTCAATACTTTCTGGCGAAGTGTAAATGAACTTCAAAATAATACCGTTTTCCCTAGTGATGCACAAAACAAGGGTGATTTGCTTTTTCTCACAGGCAGCCCAACTCAAAACACCCATCACAATCTATCTGGTGCACTCTTCGCTAATCAAAATGGGAAGTGACGTGTAGTGGTGTGATGTGACGTTGTGTGTATGTATTTTGTGGTAGGGATTCGTGGTAGGGCGACGCAGGCGACAGTTAAAGTTAAGCCACTCATGATAATGATAATATGATGATGATACAGAGAAAGGAGTGAGGCTGTTTAGAGAAAAAGGATTGCACAAAGAAATCCAGTGACTGAATGAACAGGACATCCTGAAAATGAAACGTATGTAGAAACAGTGCTCTCGTATTCATCATTTATGCTGATGGGGATCACCCTTGTTGTATGAAATCACAGACACATCAGAGCATCTTAATTTTAAAATGTTCTCAATCTGGAAAGAGCAGGGCTTTAAAATTTAGAAATGTTCGATGCAGTAGCCTATTCACCATTGCTTCTTCCTTTTCTTTATTCATGTCCTCCTGTCGTTCGTTTCATGACTGACACCCCTTTCTTTTTGGGTTTATTTTTTCCCAGCTCCTTTCTCCCATTCTTATTTGTGTTGTTTGTAGTTGGAGTGTGCTATGGAAAGTCTTTATAAAAAGGAACCGAAGAATGAGACCTTCACTTGACAACTAAACTTTAAAATACAATATTACTGGATTCTTGGGAGACTTGGTGGTGGAAACATCGACGTCTGTTTACTGCAAACTATACAATTCATCGCATTAGTATGCCTCATTCTTATGTATTTGACAAGTATTTCATTCAACATAATGACAAGGGTGGGGTGTTGTACATAAAGAAATGTTTGGAGACTTTGTGGAATCAACAATCATTTTAAGTCAAATCAGTCAACCGATCCAATAGGCGTCTCTAAACACACGGACATAATCACAAACGCCGACTTATACAAACGATCTTTTCACGCAAACGTCTTATATGTCCCTTTGAACAAGAGTTCTTTAACTCATTTGGGTATCATCACCATCACGCCTCCACCGTTTCTACTTTCATCACTACTTTGTGAATTTAATTCAATAATTAGATCTTTGAAGTACGCAGGGAATATCATTAGATCAAGAAAGCACAAGAATAAGTAGATTTACAAAAGTTGCTTTTTCATGATTAAAGATGTTTTCATAACTGAAGAACCAGAAGAAGATTTCTTTGAGGAGCTGAGGTTAAAAATATACCTAAATAGGTTCGTGGTATATTGGAAGGGGTGGACTTTAATACATATGTATTTTTAAAATTTAAAATCTAAATGACTATAGATATAAGCTTTAATTATCCAATCTTTTGTTGTGATTATTTGTTATGTGGCAAAATTTATGAACATAGAATTTTACGAACAAATTGAAATGCAATGGAATCAGATTCAATACGAAAATTAAATTCGGGCGTTTAATTGTACTGCCACAAGTAATTTTTTCCTTCAGTTATTTTAGTAATTGCTTGCAACTAAAATTTAATATGCTCCAGCGTGATAATGTTCTAAAGTTTTCAGAAATATTTTATTGGAATCATTGACGAAAACGAATATCCATGTACACTAGAAATGTACTTGATCGAGAGGATTTGTTTAAAGTACCCATAATACTTCAGTTTTACTAAAATAAATCATCTTGCATTATTATTATTTTAATGTCTAACAAGATACTTTATGGTAGACAACGAGTCTTCTCAAATATGAAATTGGAAAATTAGCACCTAAATACGCATTATGGCTCTTGTTCAATAAAAATTCATACCTAACATGACACTTATCAACTATATAGAGAAATATTTTAAGTTGTAAGTACTCTCCAATATCTTTCCTTTTTCTCACTTTCGTTTTCAATTCTAGGAAGTTTATGATATAATATTTTTATGCATGCAAACTAGTGGATATTCATTGATATGCATCTCTCCCTTAATAACACGTTCATCAGATGTAATAATATGTAATGCTATGAAGTGTGATCCAACATTGTGTCAGAAGAAAAGGAGGAAATCGATGACACGACAAAGAATTTCATGCTCTGACGCCTCCATTTAAACGGAAACTTTGATGATAATATTGTCATGCCTGTTATTGTATTCTCGGAGCTACCACCGTCATCAATACCCAACTAACTCCATAATATTGAATGACATCGACTTGGTGGGTAAGTGGTCGGCGGAACGGCTGTGCATAAATCTTCAACCCCTCACACCACACAACATCATAAGTAACACTCACTTTCCCCTTCGTGTTGTAATGAAAGTGAGGTGTATATATGATATTCTTTCTTGTTGTGAGACGAGTATAAACGCAACTTTGTCAACACTTCACTTTCATACAACAAAGGTGTGCATTGTTATTAAAAGTACAAAAATCGTGTTGAAGCTCAAGGTATAGGCCCAACAGGATAAGGGAGAATCAAAAGGGGAAAAAATGAAATATGAACGATGGTGAAATATATTTATGTCACAGTCGAGGACTCCTAGTTAGGGGAGAATCTCACTGTAGAGATCTTTATTTCCAATATTTCACAGTATCTAACATGAGTATCTTGCAATTGTGACTGGAACATTACCGAATGTAATAGAATTGTCGTTTACAATGGTTCGAACTAATAAAGTTCTCAAACATCATGTTCATAAAAAATTTCAATGAGAAGATTTATAATGGTTTTATATGATTTTTTAAACTCTAGAAACAAATTAGAAAAAGAAGAAGAAAAGCTTGTATGTAAGCAAATAAATGTTTGTATCACATTCAGGGATATGATGCAGACTCTCTAGATGAAAAAAAAACAAACCAAAAGAGCGTTTTACGTGAAATAAATGGAGTTTGATTGCTGAAAAGATATCAATAAAAACGGTGATGAGCCAATCAGAAATGTAATCCCTGAACGTATAACCTTGACACTTTTTGGTTTGAGTATCTCATCAAAAATAAATGAAGAGAGGAAAACGGATTTATTTGCGTTGGAAATAGTGTTTGTATTTGAATGAGGCGTATTACGCACAACACGCATCAAGTATATAAACATGAAATAAATCAGTCATCCAAATAAATGGAAGCCGTCATAAATCACTAACCCACCACAACTCATCATCCGTCGCTAACAGAGTTAGATTTCCCTGTTTCTCATAATAGGAGGATCATTTGGCAAAGAATTATATTCATAATATGGCAATATACATACAAAGATCAAATCTTTCATTCTATATTTTTATGAAATCCAGAAAGATGTACAGAGCATTAGAGGGTATTTGTATAATGAAACTGTCAGAGGTCTCACTCATGATGGGGTGGATTGGGACTAGGACTTCAAATTTATTACGTTGGGCATCCCCGATCCATGTACACTTGAGTTGAAGTTCCCAACAACACGAGCAGTTGCCCTTGTAAGGAATGAGCGTAAAATGAACTTCTCTCAACAATTCAACATACTTATAAGCATGTATATATTAATTTGAAAGGACATGACATGACCTGATGCAGATTATTAGCTGTATTCTCCATTCTGATGTGTGTATATAAAACTGCGATATTATGTTAAATGAACTGCTGCATGCTGTTTGGCTTATTTTTTTTTATTTGCTCGATAACAATACTTTACTAAGCTTCTATACTTATTAAGTCTAGATTCATATAGGTACCTCATCTCATATATGAATCAGGATCATCATCCCGCGAAGCATAGCTGGGGAAACGATCATGATGGTGATGCACAAGAAGAAAAAAACAACTTGGCATGTATGTAGCAATGGTTATTACAGACATTGGGGAGAATTTTGCTTTTTTTGAAGCCCACTCTTTCAGTGCGGACGCGGTGAAGAGGATCTTGGGGGAAATCGGATTTTCAGGAGGTTACCACCCGGGGCATCTCTCTTAATTTCCCAAAC
Organism: Sinodicranocentrus sp. ZH6; assembly: GCA_027743935.1. Classification (NCBI taxonomy): domain Eukaryota; kingdom Metazoa; phylum Arthropoda; class Collembola; order Entomobryomorpha; family Entomobryidae; genus Sinodicranocentrus; species Sinodicranocentrus sp. ZH6. Next base: position 13,143 of record JAHZNA010000082.1, read on the forward strand.
ATCAGGCCCAAGTGAGGATCTCCTGATGTCTGTTGAGTAATTGTCTGGGCAGTTATACATTATATTTGTAGTATAAACCGGCTAGTTGAAGCGTGTATTCGACAATATTCCTTTATACAGATGAATGAATGCTCAAGCAGAGACATTTGTCCCATTACTACACTGACTGACTATGAATGAGGTTCAGAGTGAGCTGAAAATTGTACTGATGGACAAATTACGGATATTACAAAACGCCACAGTGTGTCATCAGAATCAGAAAGCGCTTTCGATTTTTTCCTCCCAAAACCGATGTTTTCCGTTCATGTGTATTGCATCATGTGAACATGTACACCTTTGTCGAGCAACCGGATCAGCAACATAATTCCATGTACGTATCGTTGTGGTCTCAGGGTGTTTCACCTTCCTTTCTCGAGCACAATACGACAACTGCAACTGTGTGGAGAGACTCAAACAAGGCTGAAGATTACATTGAGTTGAGTATTAAGGAGCTCACGAAAAGACAAGTTTAAGAAGAATTGTTGAGCGGAGCATTGTTGATTTGTTATAAGATTCTTGTTTATTGAGTCCACCTATCCATGAGCCCTTTTCAAATTAGTTATTCCTCTATTCGTGTACCTTTGATGATCAGCACAACTGCTCATGTAATACTTTCGTCCATGAATTTACTTGCCTTTTGTAGTTTTGGATGAACCTAAATTCAAAAGTGTGCAGGGAGACTGACAGTGAGCATGATGCTGATTTTGAGGAGTGGACAATGTGGACACATATTTATGTTTTTTATTATCAGGATTTAGGATTAATGTGGGTTGCTTGCATGCATGGAATATTACTTGTACCAAAACCAAATACCAGTCTCTGCGAAGTCCATGTGCTGATTTAGTGGATTTGGATTGGTTTTTGTGTAAGCAGATTTGTTACAATGTGAAACAAAGTTTTATGCCTGTTAACATACTTGTAAAAGTTGTAAATGCCTTGCTTATACATACAGCTTACTGCAATACAAACAAGCATATTTTGAAGCCGTAACAAAGCCCGAGGATTTTTTTTATGAAAGGAGCATTCCAAATTCATAACGCCATGCATGCTTTCATACTCCAATCGCCCTGAATGTTCCGACCGACTCATCAATACAACTAATCTTATTAATTCCTCGCGTTTTTGTTATACTTTGTGTTGTATCAAAGGATAATGATGAAGAATGAAAGGAAGGACAGTTTCGTGATGAATACTTTTTGTTTGGCATTCCTCCAAAACAATATTTTTCTTTTCGAAGACTTCACATTTTTGAAATGAATTATGCATTGAAGAGAAAAAATAATCATATAATTATTGTTGACTAATAATGTTTGGGTTAGGATGTTTAGTTCGTGTGTTATCGAATCAATTGGGACTGGCTTTATTTAGCGTATTTTTATGACTACATTTAAATCACAAGTATGTCGAGAAAATGCTAATTATTTCATCATACTATCATCGTATATTAGATTTAATCTTTACTTGAAGCAGCTCTCAGATATGGTGAATTGCTATGTTCTATCGAGAACTAGTTTATTTATAGAGGTCAGAAATAGAGCAATCCACATAAAACGGGGAGGGGTATTATATATGTACAATATTACTACGGAATATGATTAGCTACATGCGTCTATTACAATTAGCTACATGCAAGTGCTGTACAAATTATTCTAATGTAATCTAAATAATTACACAAGTTTCAAAACCACTTTGAACCGAATACCACCAATTAATGCAAATTATCATCCTAAAATGTGAGTGAGTTGTACAATATATAATATATATTAACAACAAGTCATGATAATGAAAGCTTTTTCCCTAGAGAGATTAATTGGTAAATATGATAATTACACATTCTCTACGGGAAAAAGAGTTATATTTAAAAACTAGACTGGGTATTCATATTAATAGCTAAAGGTCATTTACTCCATAACTATATGGAACTGAAAAATCTTTAAATAGCACAAATTTGATGTAAATGAACAATGTTGCAAGTTTTAGACACTCTTAATCATTCTATAAGAGTTTGTTTCTCTCACTAGTCACTAGTATCACTATACTAATATCCTAAAACACTGCAAGCACTTATATCATGATACAATGGATTTTGGGGGGATACGGATAAATTGCTGAAGCTAATGTTAAAGCTGTCTCTACGCTTACATTACAATATTCCATCGATACAGTTGTCAGATGATCTGATAAAGTGTACAAAAGTTTGATTAGAGCAAGTTCAACTTCTGGTGGTGGTGATGATGGGATGTGATATGTGATTGGGGAAGAACAAAAGGATTGATGAATGTAGGGTTGTGACCGGAATGATGATGGTGATGATGATGCTGCTGCGAGAGTGGATTGAGATTTGCCACAGCAGCTGCTGCAGCAACACCAATGGAAGTAGCAAAATGGGATGTTGTCGAGTTGACCGCCGTGCTGATCGACGAATTCGGCGACATTTGATCAAGGCGGTGATGTGGATGATTATGGTGTGGAAGGTGGTGTTCTAAATGCTGATGTAGATGATTAGTTTGTGGTGAAGTTTGAGGATGATGATGATGAAATGAGGAAGTGTTCGGAATACTCATATTTTGTCTAAACGAGGATGAGGAAGATCCGTTATTATTGTTATTAATATTACTTGTAGATGTGCTGGATGGGGAAATGCTGGAACAAAGTCGGTCTGAAAGGATATGCCCACTGCTACCTCCACCAGATGAAGAGTTCAAGCTATCCCTGCTACTACTACTGCTAACCGGTCCACTAGGCGTGCTTCCAGTGCGACCTAGCCCGGTGAAGGGAATACAGTGGTAGTATTATTCGAGTTATTTGCAGACGCGACCCCAGAATTGCTACTGTTTATCTGTGCATCCAAAACATTTCCATTTAGGACAGAGACTTCTGACGAGGATTCACTTTTAAGTGGTTGTGACACTAGCGCCGGAGTGGATGAGGCTACGTTTGGTGAAAGTTGGCTTACACTGTAGTTTATGATTGAATCAGAAGAAGGGATGTTCAAACGAGATGAAATGGATTTCTGAGATTGGTTGCCAAGATTGTGAGGAATCGTGTGATGACCTCCGAAATTACCCCCAGAGCTTTTTAACGTGGATGATCCTAGAGAAGATTTTGATTTCGGAGGTGATATTGCAGATGATAACGTTGATGCTCGCACTGTAGACGGTTGTTGTTGAGCTAATCCCAACTTTTGTCGTAGATCATCCCGAACTTGTTTTCGAGTAGAGTTAACATTATTATTACTGTTATTACTACTACTATTATTATTTCCGTGATTATTTACTAAATTCGAGGGAAAGCGTTGCTGCAATCCAGCAAAATGTCGAATATAGGACGATGAAATTTGTTGATTTGGGTTTTGCTTCGCTGCGTTGATGTAAGCTGCTGCGTATAAAGAAGGAGGAAAGCCATGGGGGTGAATTGCACCAGCAGCTAGAGCAGTCAGATAATGGGGTGAGCTGCTAGAAGGATTGAAATAATGGAGAAATGGATAGTAGCGAAGTAGATCTGAAGTGATCAATCTTTCAGTGCATTGCCGAAACGCAGAGTTTGAGATCACATGAGGAGGAACATATTTTCTAAAAGCAGACTCCAATTTCCCCGTGCCATCTACATCAAGTACCACATCGGGTTTATTTACACTGGGCTCAAGTGGACTCATTCTATTTGATTTTTGCTCATCTCGGGATACTATTGTTGGTGGCGTTGCCGACGTTGGTTGTGACATTGCTGTTGTTGTATTGCACTCATCATCATCCTCATTCTCATTTTCATCGTCCCTTTTCAATACGTTGGCCTTGGACGAGCTGTGTATTGAGTTGTACTCATTCTTAATAACTTTCTGATTGCAGCTACCAGCATCGTTGTCGTTGTGATCTGATAGATTTCTGTGATTTACGTCACTGCTGCTCACACCACTGCATTTTCTTGTGGGTGCAGTTCCCATTATTTTTGCTATTGAGAATGTCAGTTGTTGACTTTTAGATTTTTCTTGTACTTTTTCCACTGAATCGTTCTCTTCAACGATAGAACGGCTAGAATCAAACAAAGGATCATCCATGGAGTCCTCTATTTCTGTCCCGCCGTCATCGGCCGGTGAAGGTAATTCAGGATCTAGACACTGATTGTCTGAGATTGTAGACGCCATCTTGTCTTACAATATTTATTCTTCAAACGAGATCTGCTCTCCCGTTTCCTCTTGTTGACTTCTTCTTAGCTGAAACAATAAGAGATGGACATTTATTAACATTTTAAAGGATTTTTAATAGAGCCAGCTAGAATGATAATAACCAACACTGCTGAAATGGCCTGTGCTGGTAATATATTATTTTAAATGCTTCAACAACACCATAATTCAATGACGAAAACTATATGCCAGAATATGTGAGCATCGTAAAAATTTCTCTTTTTATAAATGAAATTATATTATGGCACCCTGCTATGCTACAAGCGACATGCAGTTCTTCCCGTCAAGTGAAATTCAATGGATCGAAACTACGGATTGAAAGGATTGAAAGAAATTCAATCAAGGGCGCATCGCATATCCTACATGACGAGAAACCTCAATTACAATATTACATCAAACTTGAATGTACATACAGGACGAAGCTTTCTATGTATTCAACGACGAAATAACTCATACCAACAAGAAACCATTCTTCCATTTTCCTTTTCACTATGAGCAAGCATGGGATAATAGGCTTGTCACTTTCCACAACCATATTCATTAAAATTCATCCAACAATTTTCTACAAGTGATGCTAAATACTCGTGAACAGTTTTTCCTTCAATGTCAAGATTCATGAACTATATGCATTTCCATCTCCGAGCTTAATCCTAATTTCCGAGTTTTCACATGCAGCCCAGTTCAGCTAGTTCTACTCTACTACAAGAGCTACCGCATGCCTTTTTCTTTTCCGATTCAGGATCTTAAATGTACAAACTAGAAATCGTGGAGGGGCGACCTCCAACAGCTTTACACCTTTTGACTTGCTGTGAATTTGAGAAAAAGAAGAATGTCAGTGCTGTATTTTGAGAGAGGGGGGATGGGTAGATAATTTCTCGAGCAGTAAAAAGTCAATATGTGTATTCCTTTAAAAAAAACTTTGTGCACAATACATTCTCAAAGCTTCCTCAGTAAAGCAGCCCAACGGGGAACAGCAGCAGACTGGAAATTACACACAGTGTTGAAGAAGAAAAATTCAATATACAAAGCACACTTGAATATCATAAAAACCATCAAGCTAGAAAAGTGGAAAGGATGGCGGATGTCTTCTTTCCAGCCAATCTAAGCTCGTTGAATTAACATACGCAAAAACGCGTATGAATGTATGCCGAGATTTATTCCCAGATCAATATGCATTTTCATCATTGAATACCAACTCAAGTTGAAATGGCGTGCATCTCAGCATTGTGCTTAGAACTTCATGTAGTTTGCTAAACACCGTGAAACTTGAGGTTTGAACCTTTCACCATTCACTAGCTTTTTCCTTTGACCGACCTGCAAATACACATTTTGAATGAGCTAAACTAATCTATTACATCTGCATGAAGAAACCCCTTCAAAGTGGTATCAAATTAAGTAGAAAAATTGAGTTTAATTCTCTAAAGGGAAATGAGATTGGAATAAACCCGAAATTGGATATTCTGTAGAGGAGAGAATGCGTACTCGAGTGGAGAAGCAGCGAAAAGTGAATAGAGGAAAAAGGGGAAATTGCTCATCATCACTCTTTTTTGTTTACACTCCTGGAATGGTCATTTCCGTTACGCATGCAAAATGTAATCAGTCCATCACGTCGGGCTTATACTCAAGGGTTGTTAATGTGATCAAACTTTATCCATTCCTCCGACTGTGTTTGACTTTGTTGGAATAGAGTTGTGCTCGACTCTCAAACTATTCCACTATAATTTCAAGCCTTTGGTAACAAATGTATAACTTTCGCTATCAGTTCTACCTTAAAAATCGTTATAAGTTATTCAAACTAATCACAAGACACCAGCCCTTTCAAATGCAAAAGGATCAAGTCTCTGCTGGTTGGTGACATTACTTGGTATGAAACGTTGTGAAGAGTAACGTAAGCTAAAGTGATCTTATCATATAAATATAAAATCAACAAGGCTATTTATCGTTGGGGCTCAAATAATAGGCAGGACATGCATCTCCAGTGGTGAAAGGGTAAGTTTGTTTAATGATCAGTTAAGAAGAATCTCAACCGTATAATACAAGGAGTCACCTCATAGCAAACGTAGAGGTTACAACTACATGAGAAGGCAACTACCCTGAACTCACTTTCGTTGAGTTCATCACATCCATTGAAAACTTCGGCTGGTAAGATGTACAATGTAAACATTTTGAAGACCCACTTCCTCCATGGAATGAAATGAGAGGGAAGAAAATTGTAAAGGTGTAGAAGGTAACCTTTTACCTAGAATATATTATATGGAAGCTACTAGCTATACTTATCCTTTACAACATCTATCAGTCCATCAGTTAAATGAACAAGAGTGGGGAACTCATCTCATAAAATACATAAGATCAAACGATGGGAAGCATGGGCTCAGTCAGACCTAAAAGTGTATTACATAATGTGATGTGTTTCAGCTTCTGACTTTAGCCCATGTACTTTTCCATGAGAAACTAGAAACAGACCGGTTCTGATAGAAACTTTGGTTTCTAGGGTGGGTGCTTCTTTTTTACCATTTTGAGAAAGGTAACTGCAGCAAGTATGAAATGAATGTGTTTGACTTCAGTGTTCTTTTTCACCACGAAAGTTGTGCGAGCCAGGAGAGCCATGTATAACTTTGAAAATATGTACTGGAAATATAAAGGGGATAGCTGTATTTGTTGTACGTTTAGTACCTCTTCATGTCGTTACGATACGGCCCTTTTGAGTGTGTACTTTTTGAGTGGAGGTCTCAGAGGGCCAAGTCCCAATTAATACAAGAGAACCATACCTCGCAAAGAGCGGGGGATAACTTTTTCGGGCTTGGTACGTACGTACTTCGGTTAGACCTACCGAAATGCACGTTTCATGCCAGTTCGTAATTTTCCTAGTAATGAAATGCTCTGCAAACAACTGGAAAATAACCTGCTCTCCTACCGACTTTTTTCGTTCAAAAAGGAGCAAGAACTTCTTTCATGTTTATGCTCTCTTGTCTGTCCGTCTGGAATGGAATACTTTCTCTCTCGCCACACATATATGCTTCTTTGCCAAAATAATAATTGGTTGCTTAAATTCTAACATGTTCAAATATTATGAAAAGTTGAACCAAGTGGCATTTTAAATTTGCTTCAATACAATTTCAAAAAGAAGAAGCTTTTATACTTATTACATGTTTTAGTATATATTCGCCCTATTGGAAATGTATCATTTATGGCTCTAAAATGTTATGATTATTGTTTAAGCTAATGGTAATTTTCTTATGGTTCTAATTTTGTGTCATAAATGCACACACTAATGAATGATACAATTCAGTATGGGTGCACCAAATGTGTCTTTCCTCAATGAAGTAAATCATCAAACAATTTCTAACGATAAATGTTCCTCTTCGCAATTGAAACAATGTATTAGGGGGAATATTCCTCCTATGAAATTTAGATTTTCATATGGATTTAAGGCAGAACATGAACTCTTATAAAAGTAATTTCCTGTAGCATGAAGCTTTCATTTCGTATTCAAAAAAACGCATGTTATATTGTCCTTGTTCAGGTAACCGTACGAAATAAAATAATTTGTAAACTGGGAAATGACTACATTAGCAAACAAATAGTTTTTTTGACAAGAGATCTAATAACAATGACTACTTTATAAAGGAAGGAGCAACAATAATACTACAACAAGACAGAGTGCCATTTTAAGCAAACAAGGGGATATGTGAAACAGAAAGATACTTCATTCTTTGACAAGCAAAAAAGCTGAGGGTAGAGAAGGGCGAAGAAAGGAACGAAAAAGCACACACATCCAAAAGAAGCCAAGGCGTAAGAAGAGAAAGAGAACACACATTATAATTTAGTGAGGGATACTTGAGGGGAAACTGGAAATGGAGAAGTGATCATCATTAGTCTTTTCGTTGGGGCAAAGTAGAAAAAGGAGAAAAGAAGAAGAAGAACAAATGTCATGTTATGCAGACTACTTGTAAATTTCATGAATACATTATAAAAGTTCATGCTGGAGCAAAACTACATTTTAATATCATCATAGTCCACCCATCCACCCTATTAGATGTAGATGCGTCCTTAGCACATTTACATATATTTATACAGCCACTGCACTCGACAACAATAAAACAAAGCTGTGTGTCATATTGTTGTTTGATCTTCTACAGTGCGTGTTTCTCGAGCCTTCTTCTGACTTTTCTCCTTCGCTTCCGGGGTTTTCCGGTCGCGCTAGGAGTGTATAAGGCATAGTTATTTGTTTATAATTTAAAATTTATTATGAACCACGGCATATTTCCCTGTTGTATTCCGATTTCACAATATGCATCGTGTCAATGCACACAAAAAAAGAGGGAGAAATAAGAGAGTGCATTTGAGAATTTTGGCAAGTTTGTTTGAAAAAAATAAAAATTGTTTTGATTAGAGCATACAAGGGTAAACATCTATATCTATAATAGCCACAAACTAAATAATACATGCCCTGGAAGATTATGCTTATGCACAATTGTTTCCGTCGAGTTATCCTCCATGCATGTATCTACAACAAATATACCTTATAAAAGTTGGAAACCTCTCACTTGAGAATTTTGCTCTAGGTACAACGTTGACAGTGGAGCGGAGTGAGTTCGTCGAGTATATAAAAGATGACAAAAGGAAATTATACAGGGTTCGAATCATGGAATATCTCAAGTGGTTTACTCTTTCTTTTCCTCGCCTTGTGCATGCTGCTGCTGCTCACCAATGCCGTGTCTCCAGTGGTAGCATTTACAATCTTTCCACTGCTCCTCAATCCCATCCCCTTTTTGTCAACACTTAAAAAACATGTTATGATTTTGATTTATCCAGCGGAAAAGTTTACAAAAAATCTGAAAAACTCACGCTTATAATCGTCACATTTTTAGTTGATATAACTATGAATGAATTGTCATATAAAGGACTATGTTGCTGTAAGATATGTACATTTACTGTCAAGTTTACAATTTGCCCCATACACCCTCAGGAAATCCTTGGTTTACCAATTAGCGTGATACCACCGAAACTTAATTGTAAAAACATTGGTTTCATCGAAAACAAATAGTAATTCTCATTTTGCCTCAAGTACAGAAGTAATGAATGTACTTTTTAGAAGCTGTTACAAATGAAAAGAAGAAATATTGCATTGTTAGAGTTAGGCGCATATCATTGTTATCTCGATCAACATGAATATATGACCTAACAGTTAAGACTCGAATTTGTGAGAATGACACGTTTGCAAAAATAGTACATACCAATCTAATTGTGTATTATTTAGGAGAATATGGCTTAGATTTGCAATCCAACTCATTCCAACACTTACAACTATCCCCTATTCCATGAAAGCTTTTTTGTTCGTTTTCTGACCCGCTAAAGATCTTCTCAACTGGGGGAGTTAGTCTTCTCTTCTTTGCTAGACTACCTATATGCCCCTTCCACCAGCCACTTTAAAATTGCTTGCTTCACCAAATAACTTGAAGCTTTATGCCTTCAATCATTTCATCTACAAACTCTTTCCACTTAAGTCTTTTCATGCTGACATGAAAGGACCAAAGTGGAGTCATCAGACTGCTTAAAAAGTGCCCTATTGTGGGAGTCTGCTGACCTTCGTATTTTTGTTTGAATTTTCAAGGGGCTCTTGTAGTAAAAAAATGTTTTCAATAATCTAGCAGCCAATTTTAAACTTATATCATTACATGAGCCAAACATGTATCTTTGATTGTGTTGAATCTGTAAATTTATATACAGTTATATATTATGCAGGTCTTACAGGTACATGATTATTTCCATAAAAATGCGCAATTTAATACGCTAAAGTCGAGATTGACTAATTATATAAAAGTCTTCATTTCATTATCCTTACTGACATTTAAACTAACATCAAGAAGTTGTTCATTCCAATTTTTTATAAAAAGAAAAGTTGCACTCTTTGCTCTTGTGTAAACTAGTAAATCATGGAAAGCAATTTTGCACTTCATTCTTCCATTAAAAACTCCATTTACACCCTTTGGAAACGCTCTCTGAGAGTTTATACAAGCGAATGAATGTAAAGAAACTCAACTCAGCCACGAGTTTCCTCGCAGTTCCGAGAGTACTGACGTGATCAACACATTTTTTGTTACAAGTTTTTACTATGCATTGTCTACATAGGACATTGTAGCAAATCACTAACTGTTCAATTTACCTCGCTGGTGCTTCCAACAGTTTAAAATACTTCAGTCCCATCAAAACCTTCCGTCTCGGTACGCGCGGCAAAATGACGCAAAACATTTTCAAGAAACTAAAACCCACCAAGGTTTAGCAGAGAAACAAGCGCTAGCAAATGTTGAAGGTGAAATGCAAACCCAATCACTGTTCAACTTTATTATTGGAGTTAAATAAATTAAATGGAAAAAGTCAGGTTAATACAATATCTTGTTTGACAAGCGAGTCATGGTGAGAGCAATTGGAAAATTAGAAAATAACAAGTATCAACTGCATTTTTATGGGATGCACCTGTATAGGGAGTTGCATTTAAGCAAATAAAAATTTGTTACGTGACGTATGTCTTGCCTCGTCCCTTCACCACGAAATCAAACACATGGCCAGGTTGTCCATATATCATTATCATTCCTTATTATATGGTTTACCATAGTCGTTATTATTTGACAACTTATTGGACATATGTCGATTTCATCCTAGAATTTTTTATAAGAGCTAGTAGGAAAGTTCCGCTTGCATATTTAACATTATTAGAAAAATAGAAGGCCAGACGAGCAATAGGGAAGTAGTAGAAATTTACCATAAGGTTAAAGTATAAATTGGAAATTTTCCTGGTTATCACTACAATCATCCAAGTAATTATTCATGCTATTCATATCCATCCACTACTATTTTCAAAGGTATTATTGGCTCTCTACTAGGGATTCAAAATAATTAAAATATTTAAAAATATATACATATATAGTTAGTAGCGAAAACTAGCATACGCAAGTATGACAACAATAGACATAGTGTTTTATAGTTTATCATGTTTAACCACTCAATACGAACAGAAGGAAGACTTATCAATCCTCATATTTGATCACTTTAAATAATGCAACAAGTTAACTCATTCCTGCAACATTTTATGAGCATATTAAAGTTTGCCGTTTACAACTGTACTTTACATTACCTCCTCCTTTACAGAATGTATTTATCCAAATCTATGTATATTTTTTTTAAAGCGTAAACAGAGTTTCAATTTTATTCCTTCCATTTTAAACTACCTATAAGGATATATGCATGCTTACAAAATGTATGTGCTTCAAGCTGCTGAGGTTATATTTTATACTTCATCTTCAAAAGTGCAGACGGCGAAAGCACGAAGAAGAAAAAAGAGAGAGGAAACTTAACTCTTTTCGCATAAATGCAGTGAGAAGAGCTCATAAAAATATTATTACTATCGCACAAAAAAAGCTTTGCTTGGTTGTATTAGGGTTGTTTGTTGTGTGCGTAATAATCGCGTAAAATGAGTTATGACAAGGATAACTTGGTATCATTTTAACCTACACTTACATTACTTACAGATTGTGAATGAGACAGTAGTGGCTCCATATACTGAGGAATACAGCTATTCATAGGCGGCGTCATAGTTAACTTTACATTATAGGGACGTGTTTCATCCTTTGGAATGTAAATTTCGGAACAATTGCAAATGCATGTAATTGGAAAAAGACAAGTTAGTTGAGCATATGTCACGATAAATCCCAAGGCATCCCTAGTTCGGGAAATAAATGCTCCATAAACATGATAAATAATTATTTACCCCTATATTACAACCACGGGTTTGAAGTTGACATGAGACATATTTCCGAGTGGGAGTTAAACCTATCTGACTCTCAGAAGAATCCGACCGTAAGCTGGAGCGTCAATGGTTGTCGAACAACGCCCCGAGAGAATCTTTCTAACCACGAGTATATCAACTCGAATATAGAAAACGAGGACTCTGTCTACTATCATCAAGTATTTTATTATCTGTATAACTGAACAAGTACGTAAGTATTCAGGATTTAATATTTTACCTTATGCCCCTTGTTTAAAACATTGAATTATCGTTATAACGAGACCTTGTAGCAACACAAGCTATAAAACTTCGAGGAAAGCAAGCCAACTCAGCCATCGGTGGTGGGGAAAAAGGTATAAAAATGCAATTCCATCCAACTAGGTTTGCACACCACCACAAAAACGTATCATCTCTCAACGCATGCTTGAGTCCGTCCATGTGGACACTTATAATTACTACACAATTATTATGACAACATTTATTACAACATTGTGTGTGTGCAATTTTAACTGCGGGATGATATGATACCTATAAAAATTCTATCGGCTAATTCTGCATTTTCCACGTCTCAAACCCTGCTTGGGTTTATATCAAGATTTTTGCCTGCTTTGCTTACTGCGTAGGCCCGTATCATCACACCCATTCCTACATATTCATCATTATCACCATCAAACAAGAGGAAGGCCAATATAATTGTCGGCGTTGTTTTATCCTAAGATTGTTTATATATACCTAGTATTATTACTACCACTAAAAACAGAACGAAATGTGCAAAGTGTAAAATATGAAGGAATTTTGGTGAGATCATAACTTTTATGAAGGAAAATTAAAACGAGCAGGGTGTAGAGTTGAGTTGACAGGTTGCTATGGTTGATTTATAAAATTATTATCGAATAAACTAGTTAAATATACGTAGTAAGTGTTTTACAATAAACTATGACACTGACTCGAAATCTTGACGAGAGAAACAACTAAATCATAAGTACAAAAGTCTATACAAATTCGTATTAATTGCTTTTTTATGCATTCTGTACATCTCCTGTTTTTGCAAGAGCAAGGTCGAATTACTAAAAAGCCGTTAGTCATATTACTTGTAGTAAAATGTACACACACACGTCATTCGCCACTTATAACCTATACTTATACTTTTATACTTATAAAAATATAACCTATAGGTCAGTTTAGGGCGACTGTTAGTTAAAAAATGCAGCCATAATGTAACAGGTGGGACAAACGAAAACCGTTTATATTTGTAAAACGTTCTTGGCAAACATTACTGTTCTTGTTGCTCCTTCAACTTTGTCCGTTAAACGCATTTTTACAGCGTAAACAAAAGTTGTACAATTATTCCACCCAACAAAACCCGCTGCTGTGAAATGGGTGCAAAAACTTTGACACCTTGAGCAGCAGTTGCATCTGTTTGCATCCCCACAAATGAGCACACAAAATCTTTTCGGAACAAAAAATAGCATCTCTTAAAAGCTATATTGAGTTTTTCAGCTTTCATACAAAGAACCGGTAGTGATTTTACTCTAACAATAACTGATGGACAACTTCCGCAATCACCAAAATGTCGTCATTCAACAAATTCAGTTCGGCAGAAATTTATTGAGCCGTTACATTAATCATAGTCCTAACAACACCTTTATGCAAGGTAAGTATAGAGACCGGGTACCACCCGACTACTGCACCTCACCCAGCTGTCAAAAATTATTACCGTATATGCAGAAGTGCAAGCAAAGTACATTTCACCCAGACCTTTAAGGCGTTGAATAAAATGAAACGCTGTATTTTGTCATTTACGAGGATTCTGATCAATGACATACTCAACCACTTGACTATTCAAAAGTTGAATCTTAAACATAACACTAAAGGGAGGAGCGAAACGGTGAAATAAAAGTTTACATCAAAAGGCAAGCTATAGCATATCATGCACGTGACTGAGCGAACTTCGTTAAAATCATCAGGTGAAAACAATGTCAGTTTCTTACTACAGTACTGGCAACTCAACAAGCTGAACAGATTGTAAAGGTTGATAAAGATGCACATGTGTTTTCTAATGTTTCCTCTTTAAAAAAAATCAAAGCAATTTAAGGCGGGTTTTAAATCAAAGAAGATTTCCAGTGACACAACTGAAAAGTAACAAAAGCCATCAATATTTTCATCTGGGAGTGTGCACACTTCAAATAGAATGTTTCATCAATCTACTCCACACGTGGTCAGATTGTTGGCTCACGACAAATAAATTTCATATTGAATGCACAGAAAATCCTTTTGTCCCAACTCAAAAGAAAACATGTGGATAAAAAGAATTGAATGAGCGTGATCTCAGAAGAACGGACGATGACTTCCGGTTCCATTTAAGGGCTGTTGAAATTTGATCTAACCCAACAAAATGAGCTCTGATTTTTTTTTCATTTGAGAGTTATATACTCTTAAGCTAAGCTGTTAAGCATTGTAAAAAGGAAAAAAGTTGTGGGTGTATTTTAAACCTTTGCCATCTGAACCAGTTGCCAAGCTACAATTTCAGCATTTTCTATATGTATTAGAGCAAAACTGGTGGCTTACCGGTTTTTTTTAACTACTTCACCCGCTTGACCTACACAAAAGGCATACTTTGTAAAAGCTGTAAAAAAAGAATGTTGCAGGCGCTCAATCTTATTCATAAACCACAATGCCTTTTCAGACAATGATGACACATGCCCGCATATTCTCTATTCTTAATCTTGAGTTTACGAACAACTATCCGTTACAACCGTTTTGAGATTTAATCATGTATAGCCTACCATGAGTACTCGTGCTGCTTCTGCTGCTTTTGCGGAAGTACATTGAATATCATTTCCCTCATCAATTTGTAAAATGGTTTTTGACATGAAAAACGACACTCACACTAGTCACACGACTGATACAGAGCTTTAGTGTGCGTCCAATACAGCATTGTTTCTGTTTTACCCTATTCATTATGAAATTACTATGTGCACAGAGTGCAATGCATCTAGTTTTTCACATGCTGTCAAGTAAAAATGTTTGGATAATCCGTCATAAAAATGAGCAAAGTATGCTATAAACTGCAAGAAGTGTTATTTGCTATGAAATAATCGTTTTGACTTTCTGCTCTTAAGAACCACTCCTTAAAATAAAATGCTTATTTTGCTTGCTTTATTTATTAGGATTAGAATAATACGTGTACTTTTAAAGCCATACACAGCACAAACATCATTCAATTCTAGAGTCCTAAAAGAACACTTACTCAATGAGTTCGATAGCTTTTCTTAAATCCCTTGACATTCTCATCTGTGACTTTTCCAGTCAAAAATTCTAAAATCGTCGTTGAAGCATTTAACCCTTAACTGCAATTAAATAAGTCGTTAATAAAAATGAGGTTAAAAACTTACCATACGCTACTGCTAATTCCACTATAGATGAAATTTCTTATCGCTGTAAATACATCTTCGCCTCGACGACGTCTTAATTCACAGTCCGCTGAATCGTAGACGCAACCAACAAACAGACCAGGAGCCACGTGGTGTTTTTATATTGAGTGCGAACATTTCCACCTTTGTTTTCACAATTCAGCTAAAGTAATTTGACTCCTTGCCAGCTTCCCTCAGAAGAAAATAGGCCATTGGAAATCCAAAAGCCAACAGGTTGTAGTTACAATTCTTGGATTTTGTTGAGCTCGATGGAAATTTCACAATTATGTTCTTGTACTAATCAAACTAATGTTAAAGACACAATGATTGCTTATTCGCGAATAACGACTACCACAACCTTGTCTAACTTTTTAGTCACTGCCACATATTCAGCACTGAAAGAACAGCAACTACGATGGCAAAACTGTATGTATTAATATTTGTATCCCTCTTTATATCTCCTCGACTGCCCTTTCTTCTAATGCTGGTATTAAGAGCCTGCTCATTTTGGCAATAAAATATTGCATGGATATACTATCATGAATCATGACACAGTAGAAAAAAGAAAATGTATTGTGTTATGTTAAAATGTTCCATGCATTATCTCTTTCCTATTTATTTACGAGTTATTATTCCTACCCTGTAAGTGCGCATACTGTCACTGGCTTTTTGAGGCTTGTCTCTAATTTGTGTTTTTCTCCGTAAACTCATTAGCACGGACCGGCTTAGCTGGCACTGACGATGGTGTCGGCAGCAAAGTTATTGGAAAGCAAGTTCGATGCTGGAATGCCTAGCCAGCAACATAATAAGGGTATAATAATATTATTATACAGTACACTTTTCCATACATTTTAAGTATTTTATTCAGAGTTTAGGATAGTTCTTGAAAAGCAAGCAAATGCTTGCTCTCACCTTTCTCCAACTAGAACGCTACAAAATGGAGCAAATACTCACACTCACAGTATCAGCGAGAACATTCACAGTTTTGCATCAACATCTTTGTCCTGATATGACTCCTTTCTCGCTTTAGTAGTGGGAGGTGGGGAGATGTGCAACAGCCATTTCGTCATTACACGTATCGCTTTGTGCAAATCGCAGGAAATTTCCATTCCATGAAAATTAGCTTGGAAATAATTTCTAATTGTTTGCAACGAGTTTTCCTTCGAATTCTATTTTTATGAATAGAAACCGATATTGCTGGCATTGAACTGGCAGTATATCAAAAACAGTTTATGAATATATAATGCACACATGATTCCCACTAGTTATTGAATGACTTTAGCTGCTTGGCAGTCATTCATGTATGAATAAAAAGTCTGTAATGGTGTGGGGTGTGCACAATGACTCGTGTTAGCACACACGAACGAGTTTGAAGTACATCTTGAATTTTTGATTTGGGATTGAGTATGCATGACTGCTTGCATAACGTCACATGCTTTTTTCCAATACGGAAATAAAGTTGGTCGGTATATTGAATAAAAATAACTGGAGCTTTTTTTATCATTATTTCCCACTCAATCCCGACATTTGTTTTTATAATAGTCACTTACAATGGTTTAAGATGCCAATTGTGTCTAAATCAATCACCTTGCACAATATGTCGACAATTGTCCCATTTCTGAATGATTCCCCTTCTCAAATCGGCACACGCCAGAGTTTTCCACGTATTCACGTGTAAAGTTGAGAACGCATTAATTAAACGAGCCTAAACATGAGTAACTTGTAAATCACACAATAGAACAACCGTTTAGCCGTATAAATCCTGTCATGTTGTGGTCAAGGTAAATGAAACGGATTTACAGGATGTATAACATCTCACTAGGTGTAATCCTAAAAGAGTGACTGCAACCCTATCGGCTGATTAGTATATAAGATTAAGTTATCCTCTCTCGACAGCTCAACTGCTACTGCTTGCAGCTACTTCCTCAGCGCAGCTTCTCCTACAAACGATGAACCCACCACATGAAACACAGAAAATCCTTTGCATTGTGTGTTTCTTGTAAACATTGAAAAGTTAAATTGTGAGCACTTTGTATCCTTCCAAAGTGACGACGCAAATCCCAAAAGTAGGAGTTTCACTCTCTTGTCTTCCACAAGTAAAGTATCTCTCTATAATGATGCTACTAAACGACTCGTCTCGTTTTATTCATTCCTACAAGAATGCCATAAACACAATCAATCACACGATTGTATGGCATGAGTGGAACCGAAATTTGTTATCTTCCCTTAGATCTTATTCTCAAGAATTCAATCCACAATCCACCCACACCGTTACACTACAAGACTTATAATCGTGAATGGATACGACATTACATGAAAACTCGACGCTGTAGTTTTACTGTAACTTCCACTATCCACACTATTCCATAATGTATCCAGCATGGACCTAGATGGGTCCAGTCACTCTTTATCCTGAAAGTTTATAACTGAGCGAGAGGACTGCAAAGCACTGCTGCTCGTTGCCCTTGTCTTCTTTCCTCTTTGGGATGAAATACCCATCTCTCTCTCACAACGGTCTGATGAAAGGAGGAGGCACTCGCTCCTTGAATGCTTTTTATGAGGAGTGGGTAAGAGTGTGATCATCATAGAAAAGCTTACTTCTAGTACCCAATGCATATGTCATTATCGTATCAACCAACTTTCATTACCTTTAACTCTGATTATAGTGGTCATATCCTGAAAAGACGCCTTACATGGTGTATCATTATTTCCAGTGAGGTTTTAAAGGTTTTTCTGTCACTGTTTCAGGATTCAAAGGATTTTCGAGATTTATTCCGAAAGTGTTGAATTCTGAAACAACCGTTATTTATTTATACACGAAAATAAATATTTAAATCCTCTACTTATTCTATGATTTTAGTTAGTAGTGTTTAATCACTAAAAGTAGCTCATCCAACGACAACGCATTTTCTGAATAGATCGAGCATCCCCATTGGTATTCACATTTGTGCAGGACCGGGTTAACTTGAGACTCCATGCTGGCTTTGTCCAGAGTATCGTATATTGCTTACATCTTGTAGCAAGCTAAGTACCATCACATCATAATAAAATGTACGAGGAATTATGATACAAGAGTTTTTATATGATTCACAGATGTGATACGTATAGGATAAATACTTCACTGTCATTATGCTGAAATACCTTTATGGGAAATATCAAGGGTGATTGTATTCGTTGTCGGCAAGTAGCGGGATCCTATTTATTCCCCCTGGTTCCACAGAGGATGCCCTGTATTATTTGTGATTTCTTTTGAGTAGCTCATTCACTCACCGATGTAAAGACGCGGTACATTACGGCATATATGAAGGTACTTGTGTGAGCCCAAGCGCAGGGGTAAGTCTTTTTCAACCATGGAAAGGTATGATAAGGCATGATCATGACATGATGATCACCATCAAGTGGGGCATACCAAAGAGTGTGTTGTGATGATGATATGCACGACATAAAACGAAAAAAAGGGAGGAGGACCTGAGAAGAGGACGAATGAGTGTCGGTAGCTCACACGTTAAAGGTGGAATATTATAGAGTATATTTTATAAGTGAAAACACACATAACATCTCGTTATTCCATATTAAAAGATATACTGCATCGGGATGTTATACACACAAGCAAATGCAAAACAAGTGCGAATAGTAAAAGGGCCCACTTCGTCTTTGTCACCTCACCTATGTTGTGAATGTTACAAAAACGTATCCGACAAGAAGAGGTGGCGAGATAAAGAAAGAAAAAGTCGAATCAGAAAGTTTCTGCGGAAGAACTCTGCACATTCAAGCCTTTCAATGTAGGACCTTACCCGTGGGAGAAAGCAAATTCATAGAAATTACATGAATACATGTATTATAGAATGAACGTCCTATAATTATTGCCAAGTAGAACTGATATTCGTATAGTATGTTTGCACTACCAAAAGAGTTTTACATATGCATATATATGACATTCATGCGTGCTGAATATACATAAGGGGGGAACAATGTAAATAAACACGGCTACATATTCTCATGCTTGACTTCCTGTCCGATTAACAGTTTACCTTACCTGTCGTGTAACGTTGCTCGCTCAGAATCACAGTTGCACGTTAAAAAGACTGCTGCTTTCGCTTCTTTCACGTGGTTATGCAAGCCAAGCATACGAACATGTGTGAAGTGAACGTACTTGCCATATTTTGAGAGAAATTTCGCCTTGTGAGTGAGAGCCCCATACATAAGGCTGCCAAGTGTGTGGTGTGGTGTGGGGCAGAAGAGCAAGCTCTCGTAATACATGTGGTTCATTTTCAGACACATATCCTGAAACAAGCGAGCAAGCACGCGCTGCTGCGTTGAGAATTTTCCAACCTTAGGGTCGGACTTGTGTTGAAACGCCTACCCCTTGTTCATTTTGGGCTGAAAAACCAATCGGGATCTAAAGGGAACCAAATCTCTCCATTGGTATCATTGTCTACCCGCTGTTGGGCAACTCTGCATGACAGCATATAGAATCCTCCCTTTTCGCCTCATTTTACTTTTTCACTTTTCTCGTTTTTTCTTTCTCGTTGCTCTCTATTCTGCTCTATTTTTGCTCCCGTGTAGCTCCAGCTCTTTTCCCTTCACTTTGCTGTCTATGTGTGTGTGTGTGTGTGTGTGTGTGAAAAAGTGATGAGATAATATGTGATGTTGTAATTATTATAATAATACAAGGGTATGATATGTCGTTGGCTGAAACGCTGAAAGGGCTTCAGACTTTTTCGAACGAATGTATACTTTTCAATGTTAGATCTGACTCTTGACTGCTTTTCAAACTCTTTTCTTAGGAAATACGTAGCAATGGGTTTTTCAATAGCTGTCCTTTCCTTTCGCCTCGCTAGCCACTCCTCTAAAATGAGAGTGTGAATATTGGTGGGAAATATTATTGCCGGATTAGTTTTTCTAGCATGTGCATTGATACACTTCTACTTGACTGACGAGTTGTCGTCTTCATATTGCCAGGTCGTCACGTTGTTTTCAGCTGCACGTAGTATTTCCAATTACTCGGATATCTACGGGAAGTGGCAAGTGTATCAAAATTATCCATGTTTTTGCCCCCAGAAACTGTTCATGGTAAATTCTCGAAACTTCGAATCACATTCCAAAGACTGTATCCATATACTTTCCAGATATGTACATGAAACCGACTTAAATGACAATGACAAAAAAAACGAACTGCGGCATAGACAACCTCGTACAAATAACGCCAAAAATGCTGACTTGACTCAATTCAACACCCTTGTTATAGGAGCGAAATTCCGGGAGCAAGCTGATTCTACCTGAGCCTGAAAAGTCTGAATTTGTGTGCCACAGTGTGAGTCCCGCAAGCATCTATTGTCAAAGCAGATGGAATCATTTGCTCGTGTATAATTTTATATCATCATTATATCACATATTCACACAGCACCCCCTACAACGTTGGACCAAAGAAGATTACTAAGCCTCCATCGGGCAATCCCTATTTCACATTTCATTGACAATGACACGTACACACGAAAAGAGATAGGTCTTTTCAGGGACTTCACGGAATCACTCCCTCTGCAGCTTACCGCTTTGTGCATTTGCCTGCAAACAATGGATGGGCAGGGCATTTTGTATAATGTGCAATAATATGTGCATTTGTATGCATTTGATTTTTAAAAACTTGTCCAAAACCTACAGGAAATGGACAACCCCCTCTTCGATCCATTTGTTTGTCCTAATAATTTCCCTAGTGTGATCACTCTATCAAAAAACTTTAAATCCACCACAATCAAAATTGAGGACGGTTGCAAAACCGAGTTAAACAGCAGGGTGCGTCATCCTCAAGTTTTTAGGCAGTATTTATGAGTTTTTAGCTGGCTAACTTATAATTGTAGAATTCAATGACATCAAAACTTTGTCCAAACTATGTACATGATACATACACTTAGATAATGCATCATGTTCTTGTAAATATAATCCCCATTTTACAAGTGAATGATTTATACCATTAAAGTTTGCTTGTACGGTTATAAGTGTATATTACTCTCAATTTACTGATCACGAAAAATCATTTTCAACCGCCTCAACTATCCAATGTATTGCATGCCTAACTTTCTCCGCAGCCTTTCGGGCTTTATTGGGCTTTTGATTCTAAGATCCCATCTGTCGCAATTGACCCTCCTCATCTTGTTAATAACTATATAGTAATAATATTATATTATCCTCTAGTTCATAAGTTGACTTAGAATGCCAAATAATGAGATATATTTTAAGAGACAATAGTAAAATCAGGAGGTTGTCTTTTTCCATAAAAAAGTAGTTGTAAAGTTATGAGCTTCCGTGATATTTTCGAGTCTTTAGTGAATTAATGCTACGAATTATTGCTCAGGTGTTTCACCGGGCAGGAATTTCATCGTAATAAAGGGCAACGAGATTGTTTCTTACGTGAAGGACTTGAACAAGTAGCTGGAAAATGATCAAGAAGATATATGAATCTTGTTAGTTGTAAAATAAGCATGTGTAGTAGATAAACCTTTACATCATGCATCACAAAAAGATAGAGACATTCAACAAAGAATTTACTCAATGGAGCCTAAGAAATAGGATTAGTTATCGCAACAAGCATCTTTTTTCTCTGTCTTTTTCCGTTTTTGTTTACTAGAATTTATCCGTTTCAAATTCAATCATTGTCGTGCAACGATCTCAATATTGAAATGCCGCACCTTGTAGAAAACAGAAGAGAACATGAGCTTCATTAATCACAGGCTTTACAACTGTGTTGCCGATGATGTCGGCCTGGTGTGATTCCATGATAGGATAATTTGGATATTAATCCCCCTTCAGCAATTTCAAAGAATAGATCCCTTATACTGCTGAAAATTTTTGTTTACTGGATGCATTGTACAAATCTTTATTGCAAACCGATTTCGCTAGCAGATACCTATAAACTTCCTGCAAATGAACATGTTTATTGATCAACTCAAATTATTCAAATTGACACTGTGCTTAATTTTCCATGCAAATGAAATATTATTATGTATCTTAAACAAAAATGAAGCAGAAAAAGTTGCAAATTTACACTATAATACATAACGCATCCGATCATTGCAATCTCTGTTATAGCGAAGCGAGTAATATGCATAAATATACAAATACACACTCATTTCTGCGAACTTTCCTCTTACAAATTTTCGGTCTATTCGATGATCCCATTCGATTTCTTAAAAAAATAAATGCTATGGAATGTTAAACCAAGCTAAGATTATGCTTTGCTTGACCTTTTTGTCGTTCTCAGTTACACGCATGCAGGATTCAGACAATTTTTGTCTAGAACTGTTGGGGCATAATGCCCCAATTTGGCCGTCTAGTAATACATATAACGCATCCGATCATACAGTCTCTGTTATAGCGAAGCGAGTCAAATGCATAAATATACAAATAGTTACACACTCATTTCTGTGAACTTTCCTCTTACAAATTTTCTATCTATGCGATGATCCCATTCGATTTCTTAAAAAAATAAATGCTATGGAATGCTAAACCAAGCTAAGATTATGCTTTGCTTGACCTTTTTGTCATTCTCAGTTACACGCATGCAGGAAGAACTTTGTATTTTACGTAGGTTCTAGTAGACCTATTAAAGAATTTTACTTTTGTGCATTTGCAGTGGAACATGAAAAAGGGATGTTCAGCGGTAACAACAGCGTTTTTGTGAGAGATTATGATCCGCAATCTTTGTACTTCTTCAATCAGTTAGGAAAAATTGACGTGATTTTTTCCAGCCATTCATGCTTTTTCTCAACAAATGTTGCCGTTTAAAAGTACCACTGTAGTATTCATTGAAGCGTTTAGTAAATGTGGTATAATGACCCACACACACACATTTATTACCGGCATCTGGCATTCATGGCAAATGCAAACCTATAAGTATGGCTTAAGCTAATGCCTCCTACGGTTTTCCATTTTTTTCAGAGATACCCATGCTTTGGAAAGAATATTCTTTACCAAGAGAAACGGAAGGTTTGTGAATGAAAATGATTTCATGTGAATAAAAGTGTTTTTTTCTGCGTGATATGATCCACTCTCCTATCCCCTGTTTTTTTCCTGTCATCGTTCAAATTTCAAAATCCCATGAAGAAGGGATGATCCTAAGAAGAAGTGATGGGATTTGTCGCGTCATGTCCTCCGCCGCAGGGGAATGTTATGACGAGTTGAAGTTTTTGCTCTCGTTTTTGAATAAATATAAATATTGTATTTTTTGTGAGAGAGGGAGAACACACACGAATACAAGAGGGAGATTGTCATCCAACAATATATTGTTCTCTTATAGAAAATATCATTTGTACGGATGGGGCGCACAAAACTACTTTAAATATTTACGGATCATTTTATGATATATTGAGAATTGGGGATTTAGCACGGAGGCAGATCATAAGACGATGAGAAATGAGCAAGCTAATATTACTCCATTTCAGGATGGGAAAAATGGAGGAAGAATTCACTAGTTTTAAATGAGATGGAAGCATTTATCACGGAATTGAAACTTTTCACTGGGAATTTATCCCTTTTAGGCTCATTTTTATGGCTCTATTCAAAATGTAGCACAAGAAGGGAAGAAGAAGTTGCTTCACTGTAAAAAAACGTATAAAAATAAATCTGCATCAGAATGTATCATACAATGTGGGTTTGATGACGTGAAAATTCAAAAAAAAAATCTTCAAGTTTTCAGCCTGCTAATATAACATACAGCTTTTACACCGGACCAGAGTGGATAAATGGGTGTTTCATTAATTGCTAATTACTTTCAGCTTAATGTGTGCACACACTTGCTCCTCGTAACTTTTCTTTAGTGATGGGGCAGAATGTGTGGTGCAATTTTTTTTGTAAATTTTTCTCCCCATTATATCATCCTGCTAAATATTGCATAAGCGTGCATAAAAGAAAAATACGAGAAAAAAACTTGTTCTCTTGCTCCTCATGGAACGTGCCGAGCAATGTGATGTGATATCAGTAATTTTGATGAAGTTGCCTTTAAAAAAGGAACAGATGGAGATTGTCTGGAGTCAACCCTGACCATTCTTGTTTATTTTTCTTATTCAAAACTCAAGTTGTGGGACTTGATACATATTACAGTTTTTTCCTTTTGTTACAATTATTTTTTCTGATAATTGATAAAATCAAAAGATAACCATGGAATGATGCTATTGAGTAATTATTATTGAGAATATGGGAAACACATAATGACTTTATATGATGACAGTGCTTTGTACATGTTGTGTGTGTGTGTAAAAGTGGTGAAATTTCTCAACCCTGTTCATCCTCCTCTTGTCGGACCATCGATAGAGATCTAAAAGAGTGAGCACAGTTTTGAGATAATTCTTCGACTGGAGACCCCTCCTCACTCCAAGTAATAAATAAATGAGGCTAATGGCTCAGAATGAGAGTTGTCTTGTAATCATGTTTATTTTCCATGAGGGTGAGTAAGGAAGCCCCTGATACTTTTAATATTCTCTGTCTTAATGGACTAACAATGAAAAAAGGGACATTAAAAGTTACATCTTTTCTAAGATATGGGGTGCACATCCTGAAAGATATTATTGAGCTTTCTCAAAATAATATATTGCATTGGAAAAGGGGCATGAGGATGGAAAATGGATTTTCCCTTTTTTCCAATGGAGCAGAGAAAATCCAAAGAAAAAAATAGAAAGGGAAGCTAGGATTTGTTGCCTTTTTCGAATTTGCGTGAAAATCAGAAATAAAACGAATCTTTGCGGCGCCCTCTCCCAAGCATCCAACTGATTTCAAGATTAATTGCCATTTGTCCATATTCCTTATTAGCATTTTTTGAATCAAGCAACTTTTCTCATAGAGATTAGTTTCTCACTCGTCTTGGTAAATTGTGATAATAATTATGGCAAGGAAATTATGATCTGTGAGCGATCATTGTTTCTCACAAGGAATGTGTGGGATTTTGAAGGGATTTGGTTTGTGAAGGGAGGAAAAAGATTCATAGCTTGAAAGTAGATAATGCTCTCGGCGGGATAGCAATTATTATCGGAAGGCAATTATATATCTTCTCTCATTATAGACGTTGATATGCTCCGAGGCGGTGTTTTGTTAGCTTTGGATCACTCTTCAAATCTTAACTTTACAAAGGTTTGTTCCTCATCCATACTAAAAACCATCTCACACACGTCATGTGTCTCTCTCTCTCCGCATAATAATTTCCTAAGGGATATTTCTCTCAAATATTTTCAATCACCTTGGATTCGCAATAAATATAATAATTTGCAAGCTAGGATTTAAAAAATTGAAGTTTCTGTTGAAAACATGAAACCACTTTTAAAGCCTTTTTCCACCTGAAAGAAAAAATGTAAAGATGGAAATTACCCTCACCTGGATATAATAAGGCATGACTTAAAATCCATAATGATAATTTTCCCGTTTAAAAAAAAGGCAAAGGTGTTCTCATCCCTTTAGCAACTCTTCCATGTATACTTTTAAAGGTGGGAGAATAAAATGTAGGAGGATTGGGATGATGTGTTTTTTATCAACAACGACATCCCGCAGAGTTGACCCTTGTCATGGATACATTTTCTTTTCCTATCACACAGCCAGCTCTCTTGTCCATATGGCCTGTATCAGCTTACAAAAGTACGGCATTCCAACATTCATTTGACAGATTTATCGCCACTGATTAACAATACAGATTGTGTTTTTAAATAAATCCCCATTGATTTATTTCACATAAGAAGACTCCTTCTCTTTTCTCTTCTGCTCATGACCATCTGAATCTATTTAACTTTTCCATCTACGTCTTCTCTCTCCTCTCTCTCTCTCTCCATCTCACCATATAATATTTTTATGGGTTTAATATCTATTTGAGTGGAGGAGAAGAATGGAGGAAAAGGAGTGAAAAAAACATGGCTACATTATCCTGATCCATCACAATATCACATCACCACGAAGAAAAAAGGAGACCGATGACCAATGACTGTATCAGGTTGTGTTGTTAGCGAGAAATCTTTACTCTCTTGACAAAAAATACATTCCTTCATCCTCATCTACATATGAACATCCAGTCACAACTCCATTGAATATTATGATTATCATTATTACTTTTATGATTATTGTTATTACTACCAGAACTATTCCTAATCCTGTCCTCAAGCTT
>JAHZNA010000083.1:0-12319 GCA_027743935.1 Sinodicranocentrus sp. ZH6
ATTGTGTATATAATATGTATATATTCCATCTTCCATCCACATATCCCATATTCCCATACTTCACCTCCACTAGCTCCACTTGCTTATGTACCCAACGCACACAATTCAACAACTTCACATTTATCGGCAACCCCACCAAGAAAAGTTTCACTCCATGCAATCTTCCGAACGCTTCATAATTCCCCACAGACAAGGATAACTACAACGCAACAAAGTTCCTCACCGCATGTACGCCAGTCGCCAAACTAAAGCCATCCCACCGCCACCAGCCAAAAGACACGCATGCATATATTTTTAAAAGCAGTTCATCATTCTTTTTCTAGAATGGGCTTCAATTCTCTCAAACTCTAAAAAAAACTTTGATATCTAAATCATATACACAAAGTCTCATCACACCAAAGGTTGAAATGAAGGTGAACACAAATGAAAGCAACAGTCAAACAACCTTTTAAAAGTGAATGAATACATGGAACCCTCTCTTCTGTCACAAGATGAAAAGGATACCCTATGCTTATGCATATTTTATGGACAAATATCCTCTACATCCTCTAAATGTCCATTTTGACTCAAGCTCACATTCTCTCTCTTTTCCCAACTCTCCATCTCCAATCCAACTCATATTCTCGAAAAGACACGCATAACTACGAAATACATGACATGGGATGAAAAAGAAAAAGAAGCCACAAAACAAGCGTAAAATGTTATGCCCATCTTGTCTCGAAAAAGCTCTCATTGGATTGCACTGCTTTTACGTTTTGTTGTGCGCGAGAGGGAGCAGAGTTTCTCTGCTACGGCGAGAAAACCCTTTTTAGCAGGAATTCTGTTTGGTTTACCCTTTCGCACAAGGGGCTAGCCGTAACGTGGGATTTTTTCCTCTTTCAGCTATAAAACAAGCCTGGCGTCTTTTGACTTGATAAAATACACAAGTGTATACACATAATCGACTCCTTTCTTTTCCGTACGGCTTTTTGATGCCTAAAATTTTGCCTCTTTTGAGTACTTCTTCGGTCGGCTCTCGGCTATCGTGCAAGAAGAAATAGGAGAGGTATTCACTTTACAGTACTTTGATCTTCACAAGGACAGGTAAAAGTTTGTTGTTTATAGCAAATAACAACAACAGTTAGAGATACAATCAAGATAAGTTTTGTTCATCGTTAAAATTTCCGCAACTGAAAAGGTAAGAGGATTAGCTGAAAAAGGGGATTTTTTCCGTATATTTTGAGCTAGCAAGTTCTCCTGTCAATGTAATTTCTGAGAGGTTGAGCGGTTGGCGGAAATTTGGGATTTGGAGGAATGGAATTTTACGCTGATAGCTAAGTTTTATTGTAAGTAGTTTTGGTTGACACTGGTTAATTTGAATTTATAGGAAGAACTGAAAATTTCTGCAAGGTGGAAGTGTGGCTGGAGTGAAATTCTTGAGGGCTTACAAGACTGCGGTCGTGGTAGTGTCAACAGTCAATGCCGGTTGGGTTGCAAAAGAAGTGATAAAGCGTCAAGTAGAGTGCTTTTCCTTGGTGGGTGTTCGAAACCAAGATTATTCGACTTGGAGTTGTTGGGGGAGGTTTGATCAAAGTGGAAATCGTGATTGCTTTTCTTGGTGGAAAGTTGGTACCGAACCAGTTGGTTTTAGTCTTGAAAGGCAGTGAGTATATTATTATTTTGAAATGTGTATATGATTTAGTTGTTTATTGGTAGGCGTAAATATGTAAATTTAAATTTAGTTCAACGTCATTAATGCCAAACGTATTTGTATTTTCACTTTCCAGATACTTGTTGAACGCGTATAGTACAAAGATGGGCCGCACAAAGAAGGAAGCCAAAGAAGGCAGCCCTGCAGACGGTGCAACTCGTCAACTTGATCCAAAATCTAAAGCAATTGATAAGTCCAAGGCTAGGACCTCTCGGGATACTGCGAAGAAAAGTTACAAGGAGGATTCCGAATCTGATTCTGAAAAGTATATAGAGGAGGTAGAGGTGGAGGAACAAGAGTTCTCTGGAGGAGAGCCTTCTCCCTCTGAGTCTGGATCTGATTGGGGTGGTGACAGTTCTGGAAGTGAATATGGAAAGAAAAAGGCCAGCAAAGGTCGAGGCAAAGTCAAGAAAGCAGTTGCTGCTCCCAAGAAAGGTAAAGGCCGTGGAAGAGGACGACCTTCTCCTAAGGGAAAACCGGCTGCTGCTTCCCGGAATGGAAGCAAGAAAGCACCTGCCAAGCGAAGGAGAGATGATTCAGATGAAAGTGAAGAATCGGAAGCTGAAAGCTCTGGAAGCGAGTATGGAAAGAAGGCTACCCCGACAAAAAAGCGGGCTAGCACTTCTCGAGGCTCTCCAGCGAAGAAAAAAGCAGCTGTGTCTCCAGCCAATGATGACTCCAGTCGCCGCAGTCGTGGTCGTGTAGCTAGTTCGAAGTCTTACAAAGAAGTTTCTGAGGACGACTTTAGCGAAGAAGAGGTAGAGAAACCGAAGCCTGCACCAAAAGCTAAAGCTTCACCGAAGCCTCAACCTAAAAAACCTAAAAGCAAGGCCAAGAAGGATGAATCTGACGAAGAACATTTCTCTGACGCTGTGTCAGGAAGCGAAGAAGAGGCTGTTGCTGTAGTTGGAAAGAAAAATGCTGCACCAGCTAAACCTGGGCCGGCTAGCAAAGCTACCAAGAATGGTGAAGAGAAAGAAAAAAAGGATGTTGGGAAGGAGAAGAAAAAGGAGAAGAAGATAGAGGAGGATTCTGACAATGAGTCCATTAAATCTGAAGTTAGTAGTAAAAGTGTGGAAGTGGAAAGTAATGCAAAAGCAAAGGATCAAAAAGATGGAGATGGTGGTCTCAAGAACCGCACCGAAACAGACTTTTCTTCAATTAACTTCAGCAGCTGCGACAAAAAGTCTCCCAAGGGTGAATCCCCGAATTTCAAAATCGCTTCGTGGAATATTGGAGGAATCAAAGCATTTGTGAAGGTAGAATTTGTTATTCAATTTAATGTAATGTTTGATCCTGTAGTATAACTAAACTAAACAATTCTTACATTTTTAATTTTATTTTACAGAAAAACGGAATGGAATACATCAAAAATGAAAGTGCTGATATTCTTTGCCTCCAAGAGATCAAGTGTAACGAGAAGACGAAACCTGACGAAGTTCAAAAGATCGATGGTTATCCACACTTGTATTGGAATTATTCGGATCAGCCTGGTATGCATGGAGTAGCAATTTTGTCTAAAACTGAACC
Organism: Sinodicranocentrus sp. ZH6; assembly: GCA_027743935.1. NCBI lineage: Eukaryota > Metazoa > Arthropoda > Collembola > Entomobryomorpha > Entomobryidae > Sinodicranocentrus > Sinodicranocentrus sp. ZH6. The sequence continues at coordinate 3,221 of JAHZNA010000083.1, forward strand.
CATCAGCGTCAAAAATGGACTACCAGCTGAAGATGATGATTCTGATAGTATCAAATCATCAAAGGAAAAATTCAGCAAAGAGGGCCGTCTCATTACTGCAGAATATGAAAAGTTCTACCTCATCAATGCTTGTAAGACATTCGCAGAAATATGATGTGCCTTTATGTCTAAATTCAATGAAATTCGTGTTGTCATTCTGTTATAATCTTTTCTTTTCAGATGTTCCAAATAGTGGCCGTGGCGAAAAAACTGAGGATCACCCGAAAGGCTACCCTCCAAAAATTATTAACGGTGAAAGGCAGAAATTCGATGACATATTTCGAGGTTATATTAAGAAATTAGAGGAAAAGAAACCTGTCATCGTGACAGGGGATTTGAATGTATCTCACGCCGAAATCGGTAAGTATTTCGATCAGCCAACGTATTATTGCGTCCAATATCTATTTGATCCGTAATTTGAGCCTTTATCTATGTCTTAATTTCCTATCAGATCTGGCTAATCCCAAAACCAACGACCGCACAGCTGGCTTCACTAAAGAAGAACGAGAAGGCATGACAAAACTTCTGGAGGACACAACACTTTTCGATGCATTCCGTACTCTTTACCCCGACAAGAAGGGATCGTACACGTTCTGGAGCTACATGCATAACTCCAGACAAAAGAATGTCGGCTGGAGGCTTGACTACTTTTTACTGTCAGATAAGCTTCGTGATTCCCTCTGTGAAAATTTAATGAGAACCGAAGTTTTTGGTTCTGATCACTGTCCCCTAGTTCTCTTTTTAAATGTGTAGTTTGATTGTTTACAACTTGCGAATGTTACCTTGCCCATGTTTTCATTGTTTTCATTTCTACAGCTGATTAAACTTACAATGGTTGATGGTAACTCAAAAATTCGACGAATTTTAGTCTTGAAATGATTAATATATGAATCAAAAAATATGTATAAAGTTTTTAACTGCACGTTTCAAATAGTATGATGACTAAAGAAATAAAAGCTTGTTAAAAATCAGTTTTTGACGGTTATTACCTATTCTAGATTCTCATGTTTACGAGAATTTCAAACACGACAGTTTTTGTGCGAGACTGTTTACATTCATTTTTTAGAATTTAATTTTTTTTGTTAAATCAAGTCTGAAGGGTATGGAATTTTGGTAAGACTGAGAGAGAAAAGCAAAGTCCGGAAAGATGTTCTTCACGTTGCGGTGAAGCAAAAAGAACAGATTTATTATCCACTTATGCTTTAGAAATGAGTTTGTTTGTTATATTTGGCCAATAGAACAAGTTTGACAGCATGCATACTGAAGTTAATTATCTGTATAAGCCTGTATTCTACATTGTACTCTACCCAAAATACGTAATTACAAAAACATAACTGCAATTTAAGTCGTTATAGTGTAATCTAATGATTGGGTAATAGTAATAGGAATAACTATAATGTTAGCTGCAGCAGCATCATCATTATTTGTGTTTTATTTTGATACTCGTGTTACAGCTGGTTAAAAGTGAACAAAAATGTGCACTTCAGTGAAGCTTACGCCACTTTGACCATTATTTACATAAAATGTTGCAAAATGTTTGTTTCCCTAATCATACTGAAAGTTTAGATGTTTAGTATATTATGAAGTAAGACTAATGTAAGCATAGACAAGACTATGTATATTGTATGAGAAGGATCTTTTAGATGAGAATAAAAAATTGACTTCTATTGATTCCGTGTTTGATCAAGGAATTTAATGAATTGCTATACATCCATACTCGCGTAGTTGAAAATGAAGCGCGTAATATTTACATAGTTAATTGATTTATTTTTTCCATACATTCATAACAGAAATAACAAATTTTTAAAGTGTGCTCCAATCATTTCACCGGAATTTTAAAACATTTACTTCAGATTTTCATTTCAGAAGGGAGGACCTAGAAGTAAAATCCACCACATGACATAAATTCTAATATTACTAACCTGGGACTTGGGACCACAAAACTACTCATGTCATTACTCATATCTTACATTTACATCCTTCAAAAGTATTTGTTTCCTATTTTGATTTTTCGAGTGGTGTTCGAGTGAATGTACAATTGGGAAAGTTGCTTAAATACTCGAATCACACTTTTTAATTATTTCCTAAACAATATTATGGATCTGACAATGTATACAAAGTGCACCTAAATTTTTAAATTGAAAATTCAAGCTTGTATGAAAAAACCTCTTCCTACTTGGAAATCTAACTATATAAGTCTTCATCATCGTTATCTTGGAAGTTTCCTCCCTGCCCTTGGGGATTTCCTTGACCAGCTGGTTGGGACGACGCAGAAGGGAAGCTGTAACAAAAAAAAAGTTTATTTAATCAGCCTTATTATTATTACAGTTCTCACGCTGCAAAAAGGAATTATTGTTCTTACCGGAAGTTATTTCCGAATCCTCGTGACTGCTGAAGGGTCTGAGCGAACATCTCGTACTTTCTAATGTCATTATCAGAGACGGATCGTCTAGCAAACTTCATAGCTTCTTCGAAGTGTGGTTTGGTGATTTCTGGAACTGGGTCTTCCTCATCAGTCTGAAAAGGTAAAAATCAAGTTTGACTGGTGAAGAAAATAGACTTTTTCATATTTTATAAAAAAAATTAAAACATGATAAAAATTAACATACATCCATCGCTGCAGCTGCATCAGGATTCTGTGCTTTTTCCTTTTCCCTACGAATTTCTGCCTCAATAGACTGGCGAATAGCTAATTTACATGCACGTTGGCAGATTTCAGTAATGTCAGCTCCAGAAAATCCATGTGTGACCTTAGCTAAGTAAGTTAACTCCAAGTCTTTCGCGATTGGAGATTTTCTTAGATTCGCTCTGAAAATAGCTATACGGGATAGTTCATCGGGAAGGGGAATATAAATAAGTTGATCAAGACGACCGGGACGTAGAATTGCAGGGTCAATGATATCTACGAAAGAAATGTTGACATATTTTTGCATTAAACCATGGTACGTGTTTCGTTTTAAACTATGAACAACGAAAACGATACTTACCTGGTCGATTTGTTGCGCCGATAATGAAAACGTTCTTCTTGGCTCCCATACCATCCATTTCTGTCAAAATTTGATTAATGACCCGATCAGCTGCACCACCAGCGTCACCGACATTTCCACCTCGAGCTTTTGCGATGGAATCCAATTCATCAAAGAATAACACACAAGGTGCTGCAGCTCTAGCCTAGAAAATTTAAATTATTCCATGAGCTTAGCTACTCAAATTCCATTACTAATATTTGTTTTTAAGAGATGTTGGGTTTTGGTTCAACAAATATGTACATTTCTATTGCAATACCAACATTTTGAATCTATACCATATCCCATGTTCCTTACCTTATCAAAAACGTCTCGAACGTTAGCTTCCGATTCACCAAACCACATTGTGAGAAGTTCAGGACCTTTCACAGAAATGAAGTTTGCCTGACATTCATTAGCAATCGCTTTGGCCAACAAAGTTTTACCGCAACCTAAAATGCACAGCAAGATTATACACATTAATTCCAAAGATACACAAACAGCTAGTTGTTTACATTACTTATCCATCAACAATTTACATGTACTCACCAGGTGGACCATAAAACAAGACACCCTTTGATGGCTGCATTCCAAATTTAAGGAATTTATCTGGATACTCGACAGGATATTGTACCAACTCTTGTAGTTCTCTCTTGACGTTCTGCAGACCTCCAATATCTTCCCAGGAGACGTTTGGTACTTCAACGATTGTCTCACGAAGTGCGCTGGGACTGCTCTTAGCCATAGCATACTATACAGACATAAATAATACAAAAGTAACTACCGGTGCTTTATTATCAAAAAAAGGCTCGCATTGTGCACTATACTTACCCGGAAGTTGTCCATTGTGACAGCCAAAGAATTAAGAACTTCAGCATCAATTTGGTCATCTTCCAGATCAATAAGATCCATTTTCTCTCGAATTTGCTGTAATGCAGCTTCAGAGCACAAGGCCGCTAAATCGGCACCAACATGACCATGACTTTCAGCTGCAATCTAAATATACAGAGACACATGAATGAGTTGTTTTCTTCAATTCTTGGCGTTGTACAGTTAATGTTGATAAATAACAAATGCATAAGATTTAACCTTTTCAAGATCTACGTCATCATTTAATTTCATGTTCTTCGTGTGAATTCGAAGAATTTCCAATCTTCCAGTGGCGTCTGGAATACCAATATCAATTTCCCGATCGAATCTTCCAAACCGACGAAGCGCAGCATCAATTGAGTTGGGTCGATTTGTCGCAGCCATAACAATAACATGTGATCGTTGTTTTAGACCATCCATTAAGGTCAAGAGTTGCGAAACAATACGACGTTCAACTTCACCGTGAGTCTAAAAAATGAACAACACATCACTGTATAACATGATACACACTGGCTGCACTATAGTCTATAGTAGCATTACGTTCCTCAAAAACTTAAGAAAATTGATTAACTTGCGGTTTGAGGTCTCACCTTTTCACGTTTAGGGGCGATAGCATCTAACTCATCGATGAAAATGATCGAGGGAGAATTTTTCTCAGCTTCCTCAAACGCTTTTCTTAAATTTGACTCGGACTCACCAGCCAATTTACTCATAATTTCAGGTCCGTTGATAAGGAAAAAGAACGCCCCTGTCTCATTAGCCACAGCTCTGGCAATGAGCGTTTTTCCTGGGGAAATCGAAAAATTGAGTAATCCTATCTGTATGATTAGATTATGATTCGCATAATTGTGTTTCATCCATTTCAAACAAAAGGACGAAAGATTAAATCATGCATTAACATATACAAAGGCAGGCAGTAGATACTCTGAATCTGTTTCAACAGATGTACCGTGTACCTGAGATAGTGCGACGACAGAGTTATCATCTGAAGGTGCTTCTTCAACAATAAGCCTGTTCGGCTTATCCTTCTTCTTCAAAATTGCCTCACGCCAAATCTTCCCGACTGCAATACAAGCAACAAATATGTTGTAAGTAGGATGTTAAACCAAATTACTTCAGAACTCCTCACCAGCATAACAACTATCAACTACTACTGATTACAAATTCATAACTTACCCAGCCATGATGATACGAAAAGTTTACGACACGACTCGACAAAAATGTCCAAATACTCTTCAGCTATTCAATTTGATCAGTATTTGTAAACAAAATGAAATTTTAATCAGTAGTACAAGTACAAACACCACGACGATTCAATCGGTAGTCAGTTAGCTCTCACTTAGACTTCAGACAGATATCCGGAACGATCTACAGAAATATATTACAAAGGTAGAAGTTTGTAATAATTAGGAATAAACCAGAATATTTCCCAGATCTTATAATTGCCTAAAGATTACAAGAAATATACAAATAATTATATTTATTAATGCAGCGTCAAAGTTAGCCTCAGTCTCAGTCATCTACTTCCGTAGATTCGTTGGAATATACACTTTTCGAGAAAAAATATTGAACGTGAATAAATAAACGCTACGCTTAACCGTTAAGACTTTGAACTTCAAAGACTTATTATTTATTATTTAAAAAAAACTAAATATCCTCTAAACAATAATATCTTCGCCTCGCCGTCATTAAATACTGAACGTCTAACGTGCATTATTAAATGAACAACCAAGTAGTAGCTTACGTACCTCTTGCGTTGATTTTCAAAAAATGATTTCAAATATTCACTAGCTCGCAAGAGGAATATGAATGATTGACTTTGCGAAGGAACCTTTTTCGCAAACGAAAACTACGTACGTAAAGTGACGATGACGATGACTTTTAAGAAATCCAACCAACTTCTCTGACTGTATCTGCTAGAAACACGGACAACGAATCATCTAAACTAAACCCTTATAATTTGCACAACACACATACTCCGTCTGTTTCTCCGGCTTTCTGCTGCTAATATTCTCCTTGTCACTATTCTGTCCTCTCCGATCAAATATCAAAATCATCCAGTCCAACACAGCCAAAGACACAAAGTTTACTGCACTTCTGCTGAGTCAAGGGGCGTCCACGAAATACTTTGAATAAGTCAAACTGTCAAAACAGATTTGTAACGAGTTCTTGTTGCTCATTAAATACCATTTAATAACCTTATAGATTGAGATAAGGTGCAAAATAGACTTTTCGAAAGTGATATAACGAAAGTAACTGATTTCGTACAGAATTCTTGAAAGGACCGTGATGTCTCTCCATACGTGTAGTTTGCTGATGTGTATATTTGTGTTTGGCAACTCGCTGTAAGAGTTTAGACTTTTTAATAGCAAATTGACTAATGCTTTGCCTATCGTAAATTCTGAGAGGCTAATGGATGTCCTGAGTCATTGTTACAAGTCTGTATGAAATGAAGACTACAGTTCCGTATTCCGTAAGGGTATGGATGGAATAGTATACTATGGATATACCAAAACCAAATTAACCAAAAAATACCAGTACCAAGAATCTGTAAGTATGCATCTGGCCACACGCATAGGGAAGGGAAAGGATGTTGTGCAATGCGTATGAAAGGTTATTCCTTCCTGCGCTGCGAACGAGAACTGCGAATGAGAAGAGTAAAAGCATACACGGATATTACGGAATATATTTCAACTTCATCAGATCATATCTAACTAAATCTAAAAGAACTGACTCGGCTCTTACACTTGGGAAAAAGTGCATCCCTCACATACTAATACATTAAAATGCATAACGTTTGTTTCTACTATTTTACAACAAGGAAGAGGCTTTGAAAATGGTGAAATCGTTTTGAATAAGTACGTACGTACGTCTAGTAACGGAAAGTTTTCATACGCTCATTACAGTTCTTTAATCGATGGATGCGTGCGGATTTAGCGTTTGCAAAAAAACCTTACTTAATGAGAAATGAGAGGTCAGATAAATTCCGGATGAGATACAGTATCTGTCAATCAGTGGTTGCATTACATTAAAATAGCCTAGGCCTAGACTTTGAATCAGTCTTTCATGAGTACATCTCTATGTATTGTACACTGCTCTACTCTATAAGTAGATATGATGTGATATGAATTAGATTTAGATCATTATGTATTCGTATTTGTGATATTTGATTGTTCAAATGCATTTCGTGCATTATGCAAAATAAATTAGGATGAAGGGATGAACTTGAACATGAAGTAGCACGCTAAATATTAAATTATGCTAACGATAACTTCAAGTGATTTGCATTTTTCACAAACGAATTTTTTAATCCAGGGACATGCATGCCCAACTGGGCTTATAAGATAAGCTGTTTACCGATCTCCCAAATGTCTAGAAAAGTGTGTCAAAACTTCTAACCGATCTGTCCTAACTATTCCTAAACTTTAACTGTAGACTGAATGAAGAGATTCTTTTTACGCATGATAATGGCATGCACGTTCCAATTTTACAAAGATGGTTTGACCAGCGCGGTACAAATTATTAGCCTAAGTTGGTGGGATTTGGAAAGGGAAATGCTACAACTACGAATGAGAATGTCTACTTTGGAATTGGAAACTAGACTGTCAAAAAAACGACCTCATCCCCAGTACATCAATTCGGTAAAAAACATATGTGAGGTTAGTGTCGCTCGAACAGTCAAAAAAACGTCCTCATCCCCAGTACATCAATTCGGTAAAAAACATAGTGAGGTTAGTGTCGCTTGAACAAATTATAAATTCAGGATTCGTAATTTATTCTAACAAGTATGCGCGTTGGTAAGATGAGCGAGATAAACGATAAGAAATATCGAAACATATGTAATTTTATACGTAGAATTCAATTATGACATTTAATTCCCCGAATGATTAACTTTAGTCATTTTAATTAATGGTTAAACTTCTAAGGAAAGGATAAATTAGTGTTGCGTGAGCGTACCGCTGCAGCTGCAGATAGCAAACAGTCAGATTTTAAAATACAAAAAGACGCGCGCGAATCCAGAGTTCTTCTTGACTTGCTTGTTTGCATGCATTAGTATCACGCATACTATCTGCAGCAGTACGCTTATGCACCATTAAATTACCCTTTCCTAAGAAGTTTTAAACCTTTAATTAAATTACTAAAATCAGACATTTTAGGCTATAAATTACTAAAGTTAACCATTCGGGAAAATAAATGCCATAATTAAATTCTACGCATAAATTTACATATGTTTCGATATTTCTTATCGTTTATCTCACTCATCTTATCAACGCACATACTTGTAAGACTTAAAAACTTAAACTAGATTCCTGTTTATTTGTATCCCACTCATAGACTAACCCTTCACACAATGCGTTTGAATATTTTGGAAATGACCCAAGCACGATAAATTATGAAGATTGTTTCCAATTTACATTTATAAGCTCTGCATGAGCAGATAAAATGTCTTGCAAAATCAAGATTTTTTACTAAGGTGTGTTTTGCCTGATCTTAACAAGTGATCTTGAGCTTTTTGGTACTTTTATCGCCACCAATGTGGTTTCTTCGGAGGCTGCTTTCGTAGATGGAATTCCTTCCTCTCTAGAACCTTAGAACGTTTTTCTCTCCTTTGTTCAAGGCGTTTAAGCTCGTCTCTAAATGGTTCCCTGTTTGCTAATCATATTTTAAAAGCCTCATTCTTTAAAAATAGACAATAGACCACAAATGTATCGAGAGTTTATTTCCCATTCACAAAACCCATTAAGCTTTCTTCGCAAGACAGATTTTTTAAGACCTCTGCAGCCAAGTAAAATTATAACATTAAAAAGTACAAAATATTTAAAACAACGTTAAAAGTTCAGTCTAAGAATTCAATTGATAAAAGTTTAAAGCGTCTAATAGCCCAAATTTTTCAGAAAAAGCAAATATCAAAATAGAACTACTTACAACTTACGTCATACGTCAATTTGCTGCTCAATGGAATGGTGCCCCTATTTAACTTGTTTGTACGAAAGAAATTTCTACCTTTATACCCATGGATTTTGCAATTATTTTTGTCATGGCCTGCGCGCAGGATGGTTGGAGTAAAACCAGAACCACGGTGCCGAAAATAGATGTAAAATTTAATTTTATATCCATTGTGCCGAACGACGTTTCCTCAAGTCCTTGACACGTCACTGAAGGAAAACCAAACCGTCATCAATTG
>JAHZNA010000084.1:0-30599 GCA_027743935.1 Sinodicranocentrus sp. ZH6
CACACACACACACACACACACAGACGGCGCAGACGATTTCATAAGCTCGCACTTCAAACACTTTTGCGAGCTAATAAATATCGGTTTCATCGTTCGCATTCAAAAATATGTTCTGAGTAATGTCTTCATCTCTTACTTCACAAACAAGCTCGAATATCATATTAAAAATTCTATTCATTTTTTCCGTTTCACGACTGAAAAAGACAGTTGTACATATTTACATTCATTGCACACATCATTCATTCATTCATAATGCCACCTGATATGGAAATTTTAACTATTATGGTACTCCACTCCATGCGGGAGATAATAATTTTCATCCGTTGATCGTGTCTAAAAAGTAACGACGAAGTCTCACAAAGTTTAAAAAATCGATTATATTATTTCTCAATAGATTTTTATCCTCCCTGGCTAAGCTAAAATGCAAACGAATCGATAAGTTGGGCATTTTCTGTTCTTCTTCAAGAATAATGTGTTTTCATCAGTGGTAGGTTCAACTGCAGGTGTTAGTAAAATTAGGAAACTGCGCTAGTTGCATGTATATGGGTATACATTTATTAAAAAATTACATGAGCACATGTGTGAGTATGCATAATGATTTATCTATATAAATGAACTGCTCACTGGATGAGCTCAGAGGTGATTGATTTTCATCCGTCAAGGGTGACATGACATAACAATTGGCAAATTGTTGTCATCTGCACAGTGAACATTATCTGGACGCTCAATTTGGCAATTAAGTATACTCTTTCGTTAAAAACTACCACGTTTAGTCGTATTCACACAATCATCTCCTGAATACCACCACCATCATCTTCAAGGTTATCATCTAAAATGCTCTCGTACCCAGCTCCACCAGTTGAAACAATTAGTTACATCCTCTTCCAATTCGTTGTCCCTAAAGGCTGATTACAAATCCTGGTTATTAGTGTTATTACTTGACATGGCTTGAAACGAGCTTATTTCTAATACACATATTTCCTTAAGCAAATTTCTTTATTGAATCACGTTCCATTTCGCAACCTATATATGCACGCCTACATTCTTGTAATTACTTAACTAGAAAAATTCTATTTTTACGCTAAACCGACTCACCTACTTTTCCTCCTAAAGCTTTCCACCGTTTGGTGAAACATATATGTATATCCAAGTCCAACTTATTTCTTGCTAGCTTGACTAATTAAGAGAAAATGCTTTGTAAAACTCTGCATAATTATTAGCGATTGCGTAATCATAAACACACATCGTTGCTTCTTCTCTCACTCCTTTCTGCCCTTGTTCTATTCATCGCATCTCCATAAACAAGTATGAATGGGAAAATGGACACTAGAAAAATTATTAGTGTGGTTGGAAAAAATTCCAGAAAAATCTTCCTTGTAGAATCATACAGGATACCAACCACACAAAAAATCTGTTAAATAGGTAAATAATTTTTTATCAAAATCGAGAAAACAAGCTCATAAAGTGATTCAAACCAAATGATCGCTCGTAAATTACATTTAAAAGGGTAAAAATGGAGCACGTACCAGTTCATTTTAAAATTTCCCCACTCGAATGCTCTCTAAACCATCTCGAAAATCTTATCCGTTGTCCACTGCCACTTTTTCTTGTAAATATTATTGCGTCATGTTTGTTTTTTCTTAAAGATCCTTTTGTGCCTGGCTCTTATCGACACTGAGCTACGAACGATGTCTTAATTAAGTACAAAGCTAACTAGGACAGGAAGTAGCATGAAAAAACCTAGTTAAAAAGGAAGTCTGATGATTATCATAGTAAAGTAAACTGAATATCTAGAAAAATCCTAATCTGGATTGGAACAAATTAAAAAGTTGCATAAAAAGGTCAGGAAGAAAATGAGTCCAGCATCAGTTTTGCAGGTGGAATAAGCCTTGAATATTGTATTCTTGTCTAAGAAAATCTCTTTAAACTTTAAATTTGCTAGAGACCGCAAAAATTTCCAAATTCGTGGAAATTTGAAACTGACAAACATGACGAGTTTCATTTTAAAGACACTCTGTGTCTTGGTAGCCGTTGCTGTTCCTAGTCGCACCGAATCCATTGAAAAATATGGAGCGTAAGATATTTATCCCACAATACACAAATAAGCTTTACCATTCACATCCTGATTCCTGATATAATTCAATAATTTCTGATTTCCAGAGACATGGCAGCCAACGCGTATGACATAGTATGTTGGTACGTCAACGCCAAAGTATTCCCAGACACAAACTCCAAAGTGTTCACAAACTGTCAAGGATATGCAAAGACACAACTTGAATCGCTTATTAAAGCAAATCAAGATATCAAACAAGATTACGCCATGTGGATGACCGGGGACGGCTATCCCATGTCAAGGCTTCCATCTCAATATGATCAACAATGTACTCCCTATCTTCAAAATCCTGACCAAGCTCCACCTGAAGATATGAGTGCTATTTTAAATGACGGTAGCACTGGACCTTATCCATTCCAAGGATACGCCTACTGTATGCTCAATGTCCTTAAAAATGACCACGGAGATAAGGCATTGAAAGCTGCACAAAATGAGATCACCGTTAGCCGCATGCACTGGAAGGATGTAATTCTTCAAAGAGACAATGAATTCAGATCTCGCCATGGATCAGAACCATTCCATAGAGTCAAGGATGTAAGTACACATTCATCATTGCTGTCTCAAATGATGGTAATTTCTATTTTAAAAATTGGGATTTTATAGCTTGACGACCAAGCGCAAGAATGGGCAGATAAGATGGCAGCCGAGTGTAGTCTCTACCACAGTGATAACAGCTATGCAGGCCGACAATGGCGCGGTGATGGCACTGGAGAATCCATTGCTAGCGGTCCAGGCGGCCCAGGTGGTACCGAAGGGCCACAGGAATATGCCGCTTATACTGCCTCTGACGGGTGGTACGAGGAATCGAAGAAGTACCCTTTCCCCGAAGGCTACAATGGGGATGGAACCGACCAACTGTTTAAAAACATTGGACACTTCACTCAAACCGTTTGGAGAGACTCAAAATACGTCGGCTACGGATACGCTTTCAATCCAAGTTGTGGAAGTCAAAAATGGTATATTGCTGGTCGTTACGCTAAGCCTGGAAATTATAAAGGACAGTATCAGGCTAACGTTCTTCCACCACAAAACTAAGGATCTTTCGTTCGGCAACCAAGGAAAGACTTCAGTATTCGAAAACTTTTATCGTGTTATGTACTAAATTCAATTTTTTCGTTTGTATTTGATTTGTTTCGTTTTGAAAAATAAATGCCGCTTTTATTATTCGCATTCAATAAAATTTGTGATATGATTTTTCAAAATATTTTTTCCCAATTTTAACTTGACAAGTTCGAAAATCATACAATAAATTCTGGTCTTGGTCGTTTTCCCACTATTTTTCTTTGCATAGAATATGCCACCCGAAGAAGCCTTAATTCTGAACTTGGTCTTCCAATCAGAGTAATTCCAAATGGGACACCATTTAATCCGATCCCAACTGGTACCTAGCAAATGTGCAACCAATCAAATGTTGTCATTGTCATCCTCAGAATATTAATTATTATCTTTTGATAATTTCGATTTCCCTTACATTCAGTGAAGGATACCCTGCAATCGCAGCAAAACTATATCCTTGAATTGGAGAGTCTTCAAGGGTGTCATCTAAAATGCTCTCGTATCGAGCCTCACTCGGTGTAATAATTGCATCCAATTTGTTCTCTTTAAAGATGGAATGCAACAGGTGTTCCGAATTATGGTAATTACTTGACCTGGCATTAAAGTATGTTTTATTATTGATCCCATCTGTGCCCTCAGCTATCAACAAAAGGTCTTGATTGTATCCTTCATCATTGGGATTATCCTCGTTAAACTTGATGATGTCCTTGAGAGTCTTTATTTGAGTGGAAATTGGGGGTCTGGGATAAACATCGTTTTTCAGGTAAAGGTTAAGATCGTGTTTGAAGTCATGAAGCAAAACGGTAAGCTCTGTAATAAAATGTACATCAAAAATATAGATTAGTTCAAATTTGTGAAAACTTGTGCAAAGTTTTGCCTTTATAACGCATACCATTTGTAACGCTAACTTTCTGTAAATATCCTGACGGAGCAGATACAGGATCAAATACTTTGAATCTGTAGGACATTTTCATTTTCGAAATAACTTCTTCCAATTGTGGAAGCTGAGCTTGAAGATTGCTAGAATTAATTGCAGACTCGTTCCAGAACGGATGTCGTAAAATTCCGACACGGAAAGTTCTCTAAGAAATAAAAAATATTGTTTCACACGACAAAATATCGGCGAATGGACTTTTGCTTTAAAAAGTCAAAATATTTACCGAATGAGAATGGTCATGAAGCAAGCATGAGGTGTACTGATTGCTAGTAGCACAGGGTGATGATGATTGGTTACTTCTTAGATAATCCTCTGATTGCATTCCATCTAGAAGAATCGCCAAGTCTACCACATTTCTTGCCATTGGACCAACCTTGAAGTTTCAAAAAAAATATTGATCACTTTGAAAATTATGCTTAATTTGTGAGATTTCATTTTGCCAAACTGTTTTTAAAATGTTTCATGTTTTACCGTGTCCTGGTTTCGGGATATGGGAATCACCCCTGATACAGAGGTAATTCTGCCATGCGTAGTTTTCAAAGCGTAAACACCTGCAAGACTCGCTGGAGCAATTAACGACCCATCTGTTTCCGTTCCAACAGATACCACTGCAAGATTAGCTGCTACAGCAGTGGCAGAGCCGGAACTGGAACCGAGTGGGGTTACATTAAGATTATACGAGTTTCTGGTTTGACCTCCACGACTACTCCATCCGGATGGGATATTAGTTCCTCGGAAACTAAACAAAAATGTTAAGTCTTATAATTCCCGTTAAGCACTATAGCCAGCGTACAATAAAAAATACAAGAATAATCTTACTATGACATTTCAGATAAGTTCGCCTTTCCCAAAATAACCGCCCCCATTTTCTTCAAAGCTTTTACCACATCTGCATCTTTTTTCGGGTAAAGTCCCACCATCGCCCAGGATCCTGCTGTGGTTTCCATTGACCCTCCTCGAGTAGCAATGTTATCCTTAAGCAAAACTGGAATTCCGTGCATTGATAACCCAAAATCTTTACCTTTTTTTCTTTCCTCATCTGCCTTCCTCGCCTCTAGCAATGCATCCGGATTAATTTCAATTATTGCTTTGAGACCATCATTCATTTTCGAAATCCTCTCAATATAACACTGTGTCAACTCCACAGATGAGAGTTTATTGGAAATAAATAACTTTTGAAGGTCAGATATCGTTATTTCTCTAATGTCAATCCCATTGCATGTGGAATATTCCTCGTCAATCTTTCCCAATCCTGAATCATCCTGAACATCAGATAATGAACCGGCAGAGTACAAGAACAAGCTACTACTCGTAACTATTGAGATCTTCAAAACTATCAATAATGCAAAGATATACATTGGAAATTGATTCCACTGGAATTTGCTGTAAAAAATCGATTTCCTCACGATTTCTTAACTGAATACAATCCATTGAAAATTCCCGAGTTAAATAGTACAGTTTAGCCATGTCCATGAAATACATTTCGGCACAATCTCCAAACATTCCCTGAAATATTCAATTGACACATTAGGAAGGATTTTATGGATATTCGATAAAAATTCATCGAGGGCAGCATCATTTATATGAAACAAGGGCTTGATCTGCATAAGACACATTTAGCAAATGAGTATGACACCAAAATAAGGTGTTAATGATGGTGACTAATTAGTGCATCTGTTGCAACGCCCCTGGTATCTGTTATATCGATAAACCATCATTTTTGTTAGTTGATTGAAGGTTAAATTTGCAGCATCAAAATGCAATGATGAGGTTAGCGTGGATAAAACATAAAATATTCCAAGCATAGATTGTACCAATCAAGTTCTTCATAACTATGTAACACAGAACAAACTTCATTTAGTTTTCTATCAAAATATTGTTGACTTAGCTCTATTTTCAGCTAAACCATGACCTAATGCGTTCTGATTAATACTTCATTTGCATAAAATTTTACTTAAAAACTGATTGACTAAATAACGATATAATTATAATTACATATTTTTTTGGTTGGTTGGCATAAAATGCTGAAAAAATTGAGAAACACGAGGAACAACACCTCGACCGTGACGAATACATGGTAAATCAACAGTTTTTGAAGGTTATCCTAATAATACAAAGTTATAAATCAATCTTCGCATCATTGCCCACAATATAAAGCATGTAGTTAGCAGATGTAAGCCTTATACTTATTTTCAATTATTCACAATATGCAAGAAAAGACCATGTTGATTGTGAATCTCTGTAAGAAGGAAGATTTTTTCTTATTATTTTTGAAGGTTGTGAGAATATGAAGACTTAGGTACCTATCTAATACATATCTACCTAGATAATCTCTGACCAATATTATAATATTGTGTTTACTTAACGGAGTTTTTGTTTCTCACGGTCATGATGATATCTTTTAGGCATGAGAGAATAGTAACATCTCAACCATGTTAATCTCTTCTCAAGTATGTGTATTAACATTGACCATTCTACGACTAGCTGAAACTTATTTATGTCGAAGTTTGTTAAATATGAGGTCACCATGGGTAAGATACTATATTCGGATTTGCATAAAATAAGGAAAAAAATGATTGTTTTGAGAAAAAGATTCTGAATCGTTCTTCTAACTTACAAGATTTTCCTCAAATCTTTTTATTCCAGTAATTTCAAATCAACAAAATTTCTCAAATTGTCTTTATAAAGTTGTGAAATTACTTTCCATACAACATCCGTTTCATAACTGTCTAGTTCACATTTTTTAATATTTTTTTCCTGAAAACCATTTTTCAATAAATATTCTTCAGAATTACTTTTTCGTCTGTACAATAATGACACGCTATGAACATATGCTAAACCCTTTTACCTTTTTGAATTCTCATTTATACCTACTTTAAATTCCATATAATTCCCATAATTTTTAACCACTTCACGTTTTCAAAAATCCCATTATTTTACACACCTCGCAAACATAAATACAAATATAGAATTGTTACTTCTCAAATCCTGTGAAATCCATTTCATATACTTAAAACCATTGCTTAGATAACATTATTCAAGATTCACTCTAGATTCCTTCTCTCCAGAGTCATTAACCCCCCACGGAGCAGAGATTAAGTGGAAATCTTCTTTACTACTTGGCTCTTGTTTTGTCTCTCGTCTGTCCTCTCCTCCTGCTTGGCAATGGTAATCCTGTAATAAACCCAAAACCCATTTTGTTCTTACTGCCAAAACGACCTTTTTGTTTATTTATTTCCTCTCCAGTTTCACAAGAACTCAATGCGTTGAGCAAAAGCAGAGAAATGAATTGTCCTCCAGGTTTCCCAATTTCCCTGATCCTTACCACGGCTGCCTCATACAATTTAGAGATGCGTGAGGTGAATATTAAATTCACTTCCAGCGGTGGCAACGTGTCACACCATATGAGGATATGAGGTGTTTTCGGTTTTCCGCCGACATTTACAATTTTTTCCTAAAAAAAACTTGTCCGGCAATATACAGATATACGCATTTCCCCAAGAGAAATGTGTGCAAAAGTGTGTACGTAATTCGTTTTATTTACGAATCACTGGGCCCGCCTCTGTTTCTCGGAACACATTAATCATCTATCAATATCATTGATATTAAATACATTCCTCGTCTGGAAAATTTCCTACCGAGGGAAGGAGGTGCCGATGATTTTTCATACTCATGGTCATGGTTCCAAGCGCTTGGCGCAGTTATAATTTGTGAGATTTGTACCAAAAATTTTCATCTTGTTCCCTTTATTAGTTCAACGAGGAAGTTTTGAGCTTCCATTACAATCATAAGAGTTGGCTCGAAGCGCAAATAATGTCTGCTGTGTAGGAAACATGTGTGATGAATTGAGCCATAAATCCAACCTGGGATTTCAATAAACTGCATTCCTCCCTATTTTCTCAGGAGCATGACTTTTTTCATATACTTTTCTTCTTCTCTAGGTGGAAAAAGGGAAAAACTAAAGTCTGGAATGATTCTTCCCTCTTGAATAAAACACATAGCAAGGAAAATTCCTCCAAAACGACAATTTTTTTATTACTTTTGCACACCATAAAAACTAAAAGTGGGGAAGGAATGTCGCCAAATGAAATGAACAAAAAAGCCAATGCGATTCATTTTAGCGGATAAACTACACTCATATAGGATTTGTTAAAGAATTAAATGAACTTTTTTTCCCTAGCGCCAAAAACACCATAGAATATTGTCATAAACTGGAAGGAAAAATGTTAGCTCGCATAATTTTAAGAATGACTTCCTTACTCATTAAATCAAGCAGAGAATTCGAATCCACTCAACTTTCTCAAATTCTTCATCCTTTTTTTAAAAAAAATCGGAAGCAAGCAAACCCTCTTAGAAAAAGTATCTCACAAATTTCCATTAAATTCCACTATTATCATTCATACTTCCACCATATCTTTCTTCCAAACACAAAAGTCATTTTCCGCTCCCTGCCTATCTCCTCCAGAATAGTCTGGCATGGCATGACTTGGCATACAAGCTATCCAATATCTTCCAAACATTACTTTTCTTTTGTAGAGATAAATCTCCCTCCAGTTGTGGAATTGTAGTTGCACTTATTCCCAAAGAAGAAAAAAATGCGGTATCAGCTCCGATGAAAAATGTTGCTGTCCAATACAGGATGATATACATTGTGCACACGGAGACTACAATACAAAATTATTTTACAGTTCAATTGGCACAATTCCCTCTAATAAATTTTATCCTGTATTCAATTCTTCCTCTTTCCAATATCCCTCGTACTCTTCAAGGATGTCGTTTGCAGACGCCATCCTATTCATTTCCTTTTCATATGGGGACCCCAATAAATTTTAAATTCTCAAACTTCAATAACTTTTCGCTTCCATGTTTCTGAGCTCTATCTTTTGTAGGAGAAGGGAAGTCAAAAACCGAACTACAACTTGGAGCTAGTGTACCTTTTGCAACATCATGTTTGCATTTTTATGACAGTTTTCCCGATTCACAGTGAAAAACGGTGTCTCCAGAGTGCCATAAATGGATGTTTTGCAATTCCTCGCATGCTCCCACTCGGAGCTTTTAGTATTTCCAAGAAGGAATATAATTTCTCCTCATGTTTTACTTTTTCACTTTCTCCATCCTCTGCCCGTTGTACAGCAAGCTCATTTGGGTTGGTAATGACGGGCGTGATCGTGTTTCCCATAAAATGGACCGTAATTGCCGCCCATATCTGTAAATAAGGACTACACCACTGCCACATTATGACTTTCTCTGGAAAACGTTTCTAAAGTTTTCCCTTCAAAACTCATTCATGTGGAAATTCCCATCTTCTTTAAAAAATAAAATCTTTCCAAGAAGCTTTTACACCAATGGAGTATTTCAGTAATTTAATTGTTGTGATTTTTCCTCTCCAAAAAAATCAACTCTTATTTCTTCAAGAAATCTTCTTTTTCGTTGTGATTTTCTCTCCCTGGTTTTGAGTCCATTTCCCAAAATGACAAGAATGAAAAGCACCAGATGAGAAGGCTTTTCCCTCTTTGATTTGATGAGATGAGAAGCAATCCCGTTAAAAGCCTCTGACGACACTGGAATGATTAACGATCATCATCCTCCTTAAGCTCTTTTGAGTAATACCCTTATATCACCAAAAATCCGTTTGCAATCAGTAGAACCCAGACGAAATGGAAATCTCTTCAGCATTTCATTCAAATTCCTTTCACGTTCCTTCAATCTTCTCTGGAAAAAATTTGAATAAATGCCTCCAGCTTTTTTAAGCTCCTTTTTTACCTAAGAAATCTTTAGACTGGATTGCACAAGAAGAAAAAGCATTATTACAGGTATTATCATTAGTCAACCAATTTTCTTCGCTTATTTCTTCACAATACTATCTCGTTGGGATTTTCGTCTTGTTTGAGAGGTAAAGCAAAACTCATTTTTTCTCGTATTGAAAAGCGGCTTATCGAAATTTACTCATTTCTTCTCCTCTTTTGCCAAACTTCTTCCCATTTCCATCCTCATTGGAATTTTTTGCTTTGAAGTTATCCACCTTTACTCATTCATATCCACCTTGAGGAAGAGCGAGCCTCCTTTTCAAACAATCTTGTATATATTTTTTCCCAGGAAAGACTCTCTCACCAGCCTTCCCAGTGTTCCATTTTCTCCATCTCCCCCAACCCACGCACCAATTTCTTCAGATTCCTCCTTCCCGAAGGGAGCTCTAGTGACAAAGTACGAGTGAAAGGAGTAGACAACACAACATATTTCACTGCCTTCTCTTTCTCCTCCTGACTTTCTCTTTCGTTCCGGATGCGAAGACGTATGACACCAGCTTTACTTTCCTACCATGTCCCACTTTCCTTTTTTCTTCAAAAGAAATTGTCCTCTTCGTGAGTTCCATAACTCTCAGAAAAAATCCTCTACAAGGAATAGAATATTTGTTCATATTCCACCTTGCCATAGACTACCCCAGAATAAAAGACCCTCATTATGGGAAACACATGCCATTTTGTTTTCCCTCTCCTTCCCTCCACTCCAAAAGTAAGAGTTACAAAGCCATGAATCAAAACCCCAAGAGGGAGAAATGGAATTCGAGCTTAAGTGTAAACACACATATTTCTTTTCTTACCTTCTTATCTCCTTGGGCCACACACAGCGTATATATGTATTTGTCCGAGGAGAAAAAGGTTCTATGAAAAAAAAGAGTAAATAAAATGATCATAAAAAAGTGGAATGTTGGGTGCACATCTCTGTGTAATGTATTTATTCACAGTTGACTACACTCTTCCGGCAGCTTACTGTATACATTATTTATGCCTCCCTCTTTTCCTCAACATCTTCAACTTGACTTGTTCATAGTCTGGACTTAACATCCCACCTAAGCATTTCATTTCACTGGAGACAAGCACCAAAAACTCTTCAAGAAAAAGAGGGTATTCATTCAGAATTCAGGGTAGCTCATGAATCATGCTATTTTTTCTTTCCCTTTGCTTTTCACACATGTTTTGACTGAGAAATTGTTCCAATTTTGTTATATATGTGTCTTAAAGTGTGTTGTTATGTTGGCAGGTTTTTCTCATGTAGCGGGATTATTGAACCGAAAAACAAAAAAAAATATTTTTTCTCTTTCTTTGAGAAAAAAACGAAAGGTGTTTCTCCAGGATGATGTACAACTGCAATTTTTTCTGCTCCTTTCCCAAAAAAAAATAACGTGAAATGGAGAAAACCTGTCGAAAATGAATACAAGAGGGAAGGAAAAACTCGATTGAATTTCAAACGGTAAACATTTTTTCGTCTCTTTTTCAAGGAGGAAAAGGGTTGAATGAACTTTTCCCCCGTATCCTCATCCTCCTCCCTTCTCAGAGGGGAATTTGTCAAATAAAAAAAACTACATATGAGATGCATAGGTTAGCATTCATTTATTTTCGAACTCTTTGACGAGCTTGGAAATGCGATACACGTAGGGATCACATCAAATAAAATGGGAGCAACAGGGAAATTGCAGTAGTCGAGTGTTTTCCATGCACTTTACTCCAAATGCTTTTCCACCACTGGAGAGCCTTTCAACTCGATGGATTTCCCATTTTAGTTTCTCTTGCGGAAAGCAAACTCTTTGGAAATTCCACAATGGGCTTTTATGCATTCACGCACGATTTGGGTGAAATGAGAAGAGAACCTAGCAAAAAAAATACGGAGGAGATTTTATAAACGAGTAAAATTGGAGGAGAGCGATGACAGAGATCCCATTTCAGGGACTAAAGTGTCATTAACCTTCATGACGAGGATTATACAGAGGGTTTTACGAGCTCATGTCCATTTTAGCAGAAGAGGCTGGGAAGCCTCTCGTAAAGTAAATCTTCTTTTTTTGTATTCACTACCATCTCCTCCCTCAGGAGGGAATAGCTATCTCAATAAATGTTTACAACTCACCACCCATTCCGTTCATCCATAGCGGTATGATTATTATTACTATGAGGAAAAAGCTAGAAACTTAGCTTGAACGTGTGTGTGGAGGAGGAAGCATTATTGTAAACTGTCGTTGTTAAATAAAAAGCTCCATGAAATGTGGACACTTTCTCTTTTGAGAGTTTAAGAATAGCCACAATAATAAACTCCTTCGAGGAGGATAACGTTTTTGTGGAAGACTGTGGGAGTTAAACTGGAAAATGAAAGTTTCTTCCGGGTGGCAACTCTCTTCTCTTCGAGAAAAGGAAATTGTCTGGATTTTTCCAAAGGAAGTCAAGCCAAAGCCAAGAGATGAAACTTTTACCTGGTAAAGCTCGGATGTGATTACGCATCAAAGAATAATTATATGTATTTCATTTACGCACCAACTCTCTCTCTGGCTTCTTTTGTTTTAAAAATAATTCCCAGAATAACTTTCACTTGGCCAGTTTTGGTCTCGCAAAACTGCTTAACTTTCTTTGTTCCTTAAAGGCAGGGAAGTTTAGGAGCCTCAAGTTGGACAACTTTTGAAAAGGGAGATAAAGAGAATTCTCTCGAGTGGGGATGGGAGGCATAGCTAATTCATTGTTGTTGAGACCTCCTATGTGACTCATAGAAAGGGATAATGTTTTTCGCATGCAGAATGAAAAGGTATACAATTTAGGTCAGCCTCCTCATCTCTTGATATTCATTTGGGGCTTTTCGTCTAAATGGTTGCTGTCATGATGAATGAATTCTATAGATGAGCAAAGGGACGCTGGAAATGACATGCAACTAATTATGAGAACTAGGCTAATATGCGCATTTTGTAGATTGAATTTTTATTTATTAAATATTCATATTTTCCTGAACACAACACAAGAAAATTATTCCCAGCACGTTTTTATGTAGCGGTACACTGACCTCAACCAATGTAGTGAGATACAACATATAACAAATACATACAGCATCAATGAGGGCAGAAGAGTTATCATGGTATTCCCTCAAGGGACTTTTGTGGGTTCGTTTGGTGACACGGAATGAGATATATTAGCGTCATGGAATAGGTAAAAACAGGAACAACCTCATGATATCAACTTTTCACAAAAATAATGAGCACTTTGATCAAGCCACTGTTTTATCTTTGAACTGTCCAGAGTTGAGGATGAACGTTGGGCAATTCATTCCATGGAGGAAACACACTTCAAAGAAAGTTTACTTTGTGAAAACTTCCCATTGGAAAAATACTGCCAAGTTTATTTCCATTTTGGAACTGGTAAGATTTCTCAACAAAATTTAAATAGATCAATAATTTTATACTGATACGTGATGAATTTACATTTTTGGTTCATTTCAAGATCCTCGTTTCAACTTTCTTTATACTTGTCGTCATCACAGGATACTTTGTAGTTTCTGCTCTAAACGCATCCAGATCGAACCGTTTGAGTAACCGTAAATGTGAGTGGAATTGTAATTGGCTGGAGGACTTGAGGAATTTAAATTTCCCGCGGGTTCAAAAAGCCCCTCGATTTGTACTGTGGTATTTGGCTTTTGGGATTATAACACTGTTACTCCTTTTACTAGTTCAGTTGAAATCCTCACTAAAGTTATTCAAAGCTACAAATTCTGTAAAAAGCAATATTTACTTTTATACATTAATCCGTAATTTAATTTAAGCTCCAAGTTAATCCAACATAATATGTTTTGGATTTTATTTATGCAGAAAATGTCCGCAAAGGATGCACTGGAGATGGCGTCCTCTTGGCTTCATGTGAAATGCGCTAGTATTGGAATGCACATTGTTATTTTAGTCATGACAACTTATGTGCTCCGTTCTTTCTTCTTTTTTTCATTGGGATTGCTCCTTGACCTTGTTTTTGTCTTCTTTGGAAGGAAATTCATTAAAGAGCTTGAGGCTCGAGTGACCCCTAGCGATTTTGAATACACTAGTCCCCTCAAGATTGGCACTAAATGCAAACTAAGTTAACTACTTTAAACAATTTTACATGCAGACAAAAGTTTTAAAATTGTCGGTTCTTATCACTTTATTCCCGACAGTTCCAATTACGACTGTAATTTTGTCATTGCTCCCACAGCTATATAGCCAGTAACACCATTAGCTTTCCTTCCTTCACGAACACTGTATAGCCACAGCGGGATCACTGTCTAAAAAATAAACTCCAGATTTTATGGAGCTTCGACCTGGAACTGAAAAAACCTCCGCTCGCTTTGTCCATCTCTCTACTTGTCCATAGTCATTGGGTAAAAAACAAGTTTTCATTTTTATGGAATACCACCCGACAGCAATATGCCCACTGGTGACGTAACCTCTACTAATGTAGTGTTTGTTATTGCCTATTTCAATAGTATCTTTTTTCTTTGCAGATGACAGGGACTCAACGAAATACCACGGATGACTCTGACATCCTTCACAGTTAATATAGACCATTAATTTTATCAACATCTAATACGCTGAGTCCATGGGTAACCTGATCTACATCCAGGAATCGCTGACATTTTCGGATATCCTCCATCACAATTTCTGCAGCTGTACTGTATTTGACTTGTGTAGTCGTAAAGAGTTGAGGGGATGATATTCTTGTCCGTTGGACTTTCACTTGAGCAGTCAGAATAGTCCAAATATTCATGACCTAAACACAGATTGTGACCTAGTTCATGAACCACTATGTTTTGACATCTCTGCATGAACTTACAAACTTGACAAATGTGCTTGAGTTGGATTCATAACATACTGAAGCAACCCCACAGACATTGTCATCTATCTTGATACTTGTATACGCTTTTTCATCTTGAGAGCAAGACATAAATCTGATACAGGTTTTTGACTCAATTTCCACCATGGCTTGTTTTACTGTCTTAATATCTGCAGAAGCGAGGGAGTGGTGGAGCTCGTATTTTACGATACCTTCAGGCCATGTATCTCCATATTTGAAAGTACGAGCGGCTGATATAAAAATGTTAAAAAATCTTTAATATATTTTTGTGGGATATTTTCGAATGAAATTGTAATTTATTTAAGAATGCTTACTCCTGTTGCTTATTACACTACACGAGCGATTAACAATGCAAAGGATTTGTTGATACTGTAGTGTTGCAATTGCAACAAAAAAGAGCACATGTGCTAGAAATTTAGGCATAAAGCTAGTTTTCAATAAAACTTGTTAGACTTTTGTGAGTATGATCAGTATGATAGTGATGTATGTATGAGTTTGATTGATAAAGCATATAACCGCGCGTTTTCATATCGTTATTATAATTTTTATTATCAATACTTTGAATGGTACTCCTTAGCTTTATGCAAATGCGCTACGGAGTGTGTATGAAAACGATGAGATTTTGCAGTAATCATGATATCACACACTAATAACTTTCATAAATTCCTCGAATTATGTTGCATCAAAACTAACATAACATCCAATGTACTCGGTAAATAGATAAAGCATTTGAGATTGAATAAGCAACAAACATATGCAAGTGATATCCTTAATCCTTGCATGGTATGTATATTATGACACCTACATTCATCAAACCCAAAAATCTATTTCCTTAAATTATGACACCTGTTTTGCACACATTATGCAGTAGAAAGTTGCAATGTTACCACTACGTACTACTTTATTTTAATTTTTTATTCATTTACTCACAACAGTAGTCAGTCATAAAAAGACGATCTGGTTAAGCTAGATTGGATTACATAAATAATCGAATTTTATAAAAAAATGGATTCTTTACCTGTATAAAGGGATAATTTCTAAAGGTTATTGTTATTACGTTTCCAGTAATTCCTTCCCAATAAGTATTCCTAGACGTCACTATTCCCTGTATTTTCTGCTCTAATTTATTCTGAAGGTGTACCAAAGCGGCTAAAACATTCAAAGTAAACGTTGAGCTGAGTTGATGAGCAATTTAGGTAAAAAATGAAGTTAGCCGCAAACTCATTTCCTCCCACTTTTCCCAAAGCCATCCATCTCTTTAAACTTTTAGTCAACTGGAAAAGGGCAAAACTACTTTCCCCTTCCATCCGAAAAGTTGTTTACCAGGAACAAACATCTTTATCCATGCCTCTCAGTTTTGTATTCAAAGGGAAACCATTCAAACTACAGCCAGTTTTCACAACAAAGTTGGCTCGCTATTGACTCCCAATTCAGTCATTATGAATAAAAGCCATCATATTACCAAGAACCCTTGTGTGCTCACGTTACAATCCACGACATGATAGGATTATATCTATAAACCGAGGTAAATTAGCGATACAAACTTGTACTTTTTCTCCTTGGCTTGGTATCCTCGGAAAATTTTTTCTTGTCAGTTGCAAACCTGTTTTCCAGAAAGAAGCTTCCTCTCTTTATTATCCACCTTTTCTTAACTTTCTCCAGAAGCTTTATGCTGGGTGATGTGTTTTCAGAATTTTTTCTTCCATTTCCGTTTCCCCGACGTTTTCACCATTTCCCTCCAGCAGTAACCGTCACGCATTTGTAGAAAAGATTTAAGTAGGTTTTCTTATTCTCATTTTCTCAACAACACCCCATATCCCTCCTTTTCTGTTAGCGTGTTTTTGTCCCCAAAGTAAATCCAATTTTCCTCCAGAGGTTCTACCCATCCATTCTACTTTCCATCTTTCCCAAGTGCATTTATTCCCAACAAGATGTGAAATTGTCAAGCTAATTCCACACAAAATAAACTTTTCTCAGCTGAGCGTGAGCATAGATTTTTTGCTAAGATGAATCCCGTATTCTCCCAAAGAGAAAAAAATTACATTGAAAAATGCCTCAGTCTTTTCCAAAGGATGTTTCGCCGACAAGAGATAATTATTCCATTAACTCAAGGCATTTTCCCAGAGCCCTCATTCCCTTTGTTTTCTCTGTAATTCCTCCTCACTTCCACACCCACTTCAGAAAACTTTTCCTTTTCTGATTTCTCCAGTGCTTGAGTGAGGGAGCGTGTAACTTAAAAGGGGAAAAAAACTTTCCTCTCGAGAAACACAAGACATAATGCGGGTTGCTTTTTCTACAACATCCACTTAATTTATTACCTGTGTCTTTTCCTTCGCAGACATCTGAGGCAAGTCTTGTGCCACATGCTCACCGTCCAGAAACTCGTCTCCGAGAATGAATGAAGACACATTACTTATTTATCTATTTCCACAATACTGACATACTTTGTGTCACTTTACCCAAAAAATATACGACAAAAAGAGGACAGTCCAAAGTTTCATGGTTCTTTATAAAGTGGTTCAGTCAGGAAGGAGAAAGGTAAAAATTATTGGAGAGATTTTCCCAGAATTCAAGCCCTCATTTTCTTCTCCCAATTTAAAAAAGTCCTCGTGGAAAAATAGCTTCCTGAGACCACCATGAAGGCTTTGGCCCTAGCGCTATCTAGTTTAAATGGTGACAATGGCTGCTGACTATGGGAAAAATTCACCCTGCCATGTTACTGGAATGGCAAGGATTATTTTGCACGTTTTTACTGCATCAAAATTGTGCTTGGGTGGGCGAATCTCGAAATCGAAAAGGCAAAAGTGAACTAGCCAATATCATTTTTTAAAACTACTATGCAAAGTGGGCTTTTTCCCGAATCCTAACTAAAGTATGTACATATATTATTTATGAAACTACAAAGCAATTTTGCTTGAACATATTTTAAGCTCATGTCCCAAAAAATTTGAAATGTTCAACTATGATCCTCCTCCATGTCATGCTCTCATGCATACATTTTCAATGTAAATGACAAAAAGGCAAAATGTTGACTCCCGCATTTTCATACAATTTTTTATATACATTTTCATGGCTTTCCGCTCTCATCAGCTCAAACTTCATCTTCAAGTTTCACCCCAGGATGGGAGAGGCGCCTGCATTAATTTATATTTTCCTTTCATTTCCAACTGCGGAATATACCGTGAAAAAGTACTCTTCCATTTGCATACATTAAAGTCTCGTTACGCTCCAAGTCATACGTTTCATGTTTCACGAAAAGGAAAAGTCTTTTTTCTTTTATTCTAAAACCCTTTTTTACATGCCAATTACATATTAGCAATGGATATTAGAAACTCTAAAAAAGGTCGCATGCACCACTCCCTTTGAAACTAGTTGCGCAAAAGTATTTCGCCACCGGCTAAAACTCCACTCGAGAACAATTTTCCCTTACAAGTTTACATGTATATGAATTTTTTCAAATGTGCACTTTCTCAACGCTTTGGTCTACAATGTGGATAATGAAATGTAGGGAAGAACGACTCCCTGGCAAATGACAAACTTTCTACAGTAACAACATATTAGCCTCATGAGAGCTGAAAAACTTTTCTCTGCAATATTACAGGTCTCCGGGTAGATGACAGTAATGAGCTTTTCTCAAAAAACTGGAAATGAAGAAGGGGGATTGCAAATGTAGCAAAAAAATTCTTGTTGTACTTTCCAGCTGTCCTTGGAGATGGAGAAAGAAAAATCGACATTGACAAATAAAAAAATCGGAATTTTGTTATGATTACACAGCAGGAAGGAACTTTATTTGATTTCCTAATAAATAAATAACAAGGTTCAAAAATTACATTTGCAAAACTTCCTTCCTTTCCCCTCTTCCAACGATGCACAATGTGAGCTAAGGAAAAACAGGATTTTTTTCTTACAAACTTCAAGAATACAAAAAATGGTTTAAAAGGAATCAGGAAAACGAATATAGGATTGTTTGCTCAGCCCAATAAAGGAAAACCTGTTCATGTCGAAATGAAGCTTTTGGCTTGCACACGTGTCGTACAAACTGTAGCCAATTCCGACAATAGATGCTTCACGCTGTCTGCGCTTTTCCCTCTATACATATTTTCCCCCTGTCAAAATTACTCACTCTGGGAAGAGTCCTCCACGGCCCGTTGTTCTTTTTCTACAGGATAGATTTCCCTGGTCAAGTTGGAAACTCAAGAAAAAATTGCTTAGCAAGCATATATAACCTCGGTTGGAAAGCAGAATTTTAGCTGAAGCACATTTTTAAAAGAGTAAATCACCGTGTGACCATTTCCAGTTGAAACAATCCACCACAAGCAAAAAGGCTCACCAGGTGTCCAATTCTATTTTCAAAGGATTTTGACTTTACTCGACAAAACACAAGTATTTTCTTCTTTTTGATTTCCCCATCTATTTCCAAAAGAATTAAGCCTCCTCACAGGTGAAGGGATGACAAGCAATTTCACGGTCTGGGGAGGACACTTTCAAAACAACGAGTTGTACATGATTCCAAAAAATCCAGACAATTCATGAAAATACTTTTTGACTTTTACAAGTGGAGTGACTAATGATGACAATATAAATAGCACATGAAAAAGCCATCCACAAATAACACTAGTACTTTATCCTTATTTTTTGTTCTTGTGAAATGAGCTCAGCCTTTGTCAAGCTTACGAAGTAAAACCAGATCCATTTTATGCGACCCTGTGTGTCCTCTCTCTGGTGACAGTTTAGTGCTAATGGTGTGCCAGCCAGGGCACAACCTAATTTTTTTACTTGGGGTACACGCAAGTGGGACGATTCTATTGCTAATGTACTTGTAAAACCGCTCATTATTCACGAGCCGAAGGGCACTCCTGCTGGCTACAACTTTGGTGATAGATTTGACGCCAAAGCGCCCAAGTTGAGCTTGTAAGTGGTCATTAATCTTGGGGAAAAGGACCTTGGGCGGTTGTTATGTGTCGTTTTATGCGGGAAAAGTCAAAATTTACTGGGGTAGTTTTGGGCCAGACTAATTTAGCTAGAAAATAGGCTGCTTTACTACTTTAGCCAATTAAAATGAGCCGAATCAAGGAAAAAAAGTTTTAATTATACCACTTCATTCCATACGTATTCTCATATTACCCCAATAGAACAATTTATTCGTTAAGAAGGCGGCAAGCTCAAATAATCTTGATGAGTTTTATTGAAAATGCTTCAAAACTTTCCTAAAAGCCTTTCCAATTTTAGGGATTTCGCATGAAAACCTTTTCGCAAAGGAAATTAGAAAGTGAAACTATTTAGCTTAGCGTCAACCTTCTCATCAGCAGATGTGTATTTTCATTGGTTTATTTATTTCCATCTCACCCTCTCGTATCCTCTTTGACTACTCATCCATATGAGAGAGCGGATGTAGAGATAATTACTCTATTAACTCAAGTACCTCGATGTGCCCTCATTCCTTTTGTATTTTTCCAATTTCAACACACTCCATCACCAAAAAACTTTTTCTCCCTTTGACTCCCTGACAAAATCTCTAGAGATACTAAATGACGCTTTCACAGTGTCGCTGTCTTTCTAAAGGGAAAAAAACTTTGGAAGCTGGATTTTGGAAACTCTATTCATGTAAAGAAATGATGGTGGCGGAGAGTTTGTTTGAGAGAAACACTTTAATTTATTGCCCTTGCTCCTCGTTGACATCTCAAGTACACATACACACATGAGTTGTGCAAAACTCATTTTCTCCAGGAGGACAGAAAGCTTATTTTCCAAATATCTGTTTAGCTATTTCGAGCCAGAAGGACGGAAAAAGAGAAAGTTTTTTTAGGATGAATAACACTGAAGGTAAAGTAGATCTCTCAATGTTGAGCACCTCTCTTTTATTCCCCTCTTCAGATGAGAGATAATAGGGAGCAGCAGATGCTCCACTTGGGAAGCACTTGTCGCTTTGATAACATTGACATGACATGGTGCGTAGTTCTTTCCTTTGACATCATATCCATTCCTGGGATTCTGACGATTCTGTCAGCAAAACACCCTCGGGCGATAAGTGACAGGATTCTGGATCTCCACTTAATTTTTAAAATGTGAGGGCGATAACCCAAACATCAAAGCTGAAGTTGACTCTTCAACGTTTACAAGAAAATTACTCGCAGACTGCGTGAGAAGTCTGGACGAGGAATTTTTTACGAGTTTTCCCTTGCAGCGAATATTTTGGACACTGTTGTAGATAGAATGGGATCAGCGCTAACTATTGAATACGCATAAAAAATATTTAGTAGGAAATCAGGGAAATGCAAAAGACAATATTTATGTAAAACGTATAAGGATTTCTGATTGTAAACGAAATTTATGAATGATCCCCCATGTGACGCGCATTTGCAAAGCGCCTTCCTTTAAATATGCATTATGTATTTCATTTTCATGACCACCCGAGCCAAGCCCACTAGAGCTGAAGATATTGCGGTAGAGAAAATTCACTCCATTTTTGTTTTCGTTTCGTTTTCAAAACTGCTCCAGTTTTAGTTGCCACTTTCCATAAAAAAAATTACCAACCAAGCCAACTTTGAGAATATTCCTGGCAAAATAATCCCCCTGAAAATATTTTCGCATATAATTTCATTTTATTTTCTCCCTCAAAAGGTAGCAGTTTAATATTCCACATGGAAGTGGATTTTCTGTCATCACCCCTTCCGAAAGACAAGACAAGAGGAAAATCCTTTTTTCTTCTTTCCTTTGTGCCGTTTTCAAAATCCTCTAGGTTTTTCTCGAAAGCAATAAACCAACTTCCTTGTTCCTTTTCCCGAGGTTTTAAGCTTCTCTAGGAAAACAGGAAATAAGGTATTTCCCTTTAAAACCCTATTTTTTCCTTCTCGGTTCGACTTGACAACACCGGACTTATGTTATTATTGGGTTATCCCCTCCATTAAAAATGAATGACAGAGAAGCTGGAAGGGAAAAATGAGAAAGTGATAAGCAATAACTGTCTTCCTCCTGGACAGCTTTATTTGACTCACAAGGTTCCAAGAAAACTATCATATTTTCTTCTCTTTTTTGTTTGCGAGGAAAGAGCGCTTTAGATTCCCACGCTTCATAAAACTGTCACTTGTCAAGGATGCTCTGGGTGAATTTCCCTCCATTCAACTTTTTCTTCCTCCCCTAGTTCCTCCTCATTTTTCATCCTAGGAGCTTACAATGGAGGGATAAAGCTTACTTTATAAGATTACAAGTCAGTGGGAAATATTACATGTTTTGCACAGTCCCAACTTTCCCACACACATGGGATAAATGGAGGATGTATTCCAGGAAAGAAAGCTTCCAAACGTCAAACTCTTTGCTTCCTTCCCCACAGCCAAGAAAACACAAAGAAAAATAAATCCACACAAATACAATAGCCACCAGACAATAGGATGAAAACGCTTTTTGTTTTCCAACAAAAGCCTCCCATCTTGAATAACCACCGCCGACTAGGCAAAGGTGGATGAGAAAGTTGTGTGCATTTTATGGCAAAGGAAAAAAAATGTGTTTTTGATAAAACCGAAATGAAACTCAAAAGCTCTTTTAGAGAAACTTTATGTTATTCATAATGAAATTGCTAATTTTCCTGGAATGTGAGAGGAAACCAGGATAAAATACGTTAATTGGCGGAAAGAGTTAATTTTCCTTTTAAAAAGTTATCTGGCTAATACCTGGAAGGAAAATATCCAGAAAAAATAAGAAAAAGTCAATGAAACAGAGTGTGGGATTTTAGGACAGGTCGGACGATCGAGGGGGATTACTCGAGTGGAATAAAAATTCACTTCACATCGTGGTGTTCAGTGTAGCGAGGATTTTACGATTCTCGTGAAAAACAGCTCAAGCTTTCTCTATCTTTTTTAGATGCACTTATACGTATATTTCCAAGAATGCTTGCAGAGGACATAAAAAAGCACCTATAATTTTGTAAATACGAGGCAACTGAGGCAAGCACATATATTTTTTAAAAGTAAACGAGGATCATTACGATGGCGCCATAAAAGTGGACTCGTTTGTATGAAAAGTTTTTGGGTTGCAAGCAACTCAAATTGAGAGAGTCATTCACCTTCAGAGAAAGAGAAGAGGACTGGAGATCAAGTGGAAATCCTCTTTCTCCAGGATACTTCTGCTTACACTTTGTTAAAAAAAAGCTCCTTTCTCACTATGCGTACGAATGTTGTACGCAGTTAGAAATTTCTGGCGAAAAACGAGTGGGGAAGAACAGCCAAAATATCCTGTAGTAAATCTGACATTTTTCAAGTAGCATTGCCAAACAACTTGAAGGGGGGAAGAAATTGAGGAAAGTATCAAGTGGATACGGATGTGTTTTCAAGAGACACTGGGATTTTTTTTATCAAGTGCTCGAAATTCACTACACGACAGAGAGTAAACAAACTCGAGAGGAAGTGATTGTCAGGATTTTATATGGTTAATGTATTTAATATTGATTTTGAAGGGGTTACGTTTGCCGGAAATCCTCGTTCAGTTTGGAGTCTCAAATATGGCTTCTGCTTCATGTATTCGAGAGCATTCACATCGGGACATTGTCTTTTTGGGACGGGGGAAGAGAATATTTATTGGTTGACGGGTATAAATTGTGTTACAGTTGCGTAATATATGCTGTAGGGAAAATGAAATGATGCGAATTCTCAGTTTGAAATTCCCCTGGATTGCCATTATGTAATCTTAAGAAATTTTTTGGTCGATATTCACAAATCGCATCGATTACAAGCACAAACAAACTCCAAGAAAAAGCCATTCCGGAGTCCGGACCAATCGACAAACATACGTGCTTACTCATAAATTGACTTGATAAGCATAGAATACTCATAATATATAATATATTCTATTTCATCAAATAACGGCATATTTAAGCAATTCATCGTGCGTTTTTTCTGTAACCCCATTCTCTGGCTGATGACATTGCTAAATTTGGTCATGACTAAATTGACGATGATTGATGGAATTGGACTTATACGCAGTGTTTAACTCTCACACTTGTTTGCTAGTCATTTATCTCTTTATGTAAACATGTGGCAGCTGTACACTGAGTTAAATAGCAATTAAGTGACGACATCCCACTTTATATTCTGATGAGCTGATATCCTATCTTCTAATCGGTGCTTTACACAGCAAACATTTTTACATGAAGTGTTTGGTGCTCCCAAAGAGTCGCTTCGGAAATATTTTCAAGCCTAAATACATATATTAACAATGTATTTTTAAACTCACCATTAAAAACAATTTGGGGGATTGTATTCACTGTCTGACACGTGTCAATCATTTTCCATCGTAATCTTATCAAAGTCCAACGACGTGGGTGGTTATATAAAATTGATATCATATCATTAATATCACGTGACAAAGTGGCTCCTTGAGTCTGCATTAATGACTGAACATGAGCGAGGAAATATAATCATAGACATAGGATGGAGTAAATTTGTCCAAGGGTTTTTCTTCCATGGGAGGACGTTTCCTTTTCTTGGATTTTCATATTATTACGCTTGTCAGTTGGAATAAAAAGCAAAGGCAATTAGCTGAAATTAATCATACCTGACTTTTCACAATGGAGTTTCCATAGAGGACGTCAAAGCATTCTGTTCTACTTTAATTCTTTGATCTAATTCTAGATAATTTCTTACATCATGTATATGCATGTCCTTTACATATAAAATATTCAGTCTACATCGATCAATTAGCTCAAAAAAGTAGAAGAATCAGTAGAGAAGGATTATCCAATATTTTTTATCATAGATATCTCTAAGGCTTGTTTAATATGGCACAATGAAAATTTTATGGCACGATTCGGTTTCCTGACTCATGACTTGGAATAAATATTCGCTTACCAACGCTTTCGCTTCTTCTTCTTGCTAATTTTAGCAGCAGGTAATTTCCTCTTTGAGCCACGGCTACCAACCTCTTGCCTTTTTTGCTCAGCTTGCTCAATCTGAAATGGAATTTCCAATGAAAATGAGGTCATTAATGTGTTCATTAAAATTACTCTCAATGATGCAAGTCTCGTATTTCTGAGAAAAATACATAAATCATGGAATAAAAACTGAGCTCTCATTAAAATAAATAAAGATCCCATGATTAATCACACCCCCACACATAAATATCGTAACTACTTTCCAACAAAAAAATATTTTCCGACAAAATTTTAATTTCTTTCTCACAAAATGTGATTATAGTTTCCCTCAAAAAGGAATTATTTTCCGACAAAACCAGCTTTATTGCATATGCGGTAAATTGCCACATGATATTCACAATTTGGAGATCTTTATTGCTCTCTTTATTTAATAACAAATAATATATCCCTCTTACCACACTTGGAATGGTGGTTATTTCATTCTGACTAACTGCCACCGCATCCTCGTCACCACCAGCTTTGCCTTTAGGACGCTTGCACATTTCAGCATAACTTAGCTTTAGCCTTCTGGAGTACTCCCGTTTGGTAATCAATCCTGGATAATCATATACATCCTCTTGTCTATATCCCCTTAGCACTCTCTTTCTCCTCCCTCGATTGGAAACATTTGGTGTAGATGATGAAAGAAGATCTGTGTTTGTTTGCAGAGTTTGCTGAACCTGATTAGCTTCAGTTCGATCCACCTGCTCAGTTTGTTGACTTGTTGAAGTGGAGTCGCCTGATATTTGCTTGCTACTTGGTAAAGCCCTCTTGATCCTGTCATGGCTACCTACCGGCCCAAGTTTAGGCTGCCGTTGAGAATATCTTCCACCTTGAATGACCAGAATGATAGTTTCGTTCTCGTCGACTTGAACGTTATATTTGAGCCGTTGGTTAGAGAATGAGGGGGAAATCCCAGAGCTTTCTTCTGTGGTGCCATCTTCGGGAGAGTGGAGATCGGCTGGAGTTGCTTCATCATCTTTGGGGCTATGTGAGATGTCCTCTTCTGTCTTCATTGGTTGAAGAGACTGCCATCCGTTTTGCGACACAGAGGAAGGTCGACTTTGGAGCTCGATGTGTTCTTCAAATGTTTTGGATTTGTCGCTGATAGTTATCTGAACGACCTCGCCGCCATTCTCGTCCTCTCTTCTTTTTTCTGTTATAATCAAATTCTCTTTATCTGCATCACGCTCTACCTCGTTGTCTGATAGTGTCAAGTCAACAATGTCACATCCATCTGGCTCCACGACGGCTAGGGCTTTCTCATTGTTATTTTCCTCCCGCTCTTCAGATTTTTCTTTATCTTGATTTATTTCCACACCCGAATTTGGAACAATTTTCGTTAACAGCTTTTTCTCCACTTGAGTCATGTTGTACAAAAGTGAATCCATTTCCACTTGAGTTCCTTCGTCCACAGTCTCTTCTACCTCAAATTGAGTACTTACGTCGACTAGGTTCCGGATGGCAGCGACTGCTACAGTTGGCTCCCTCTCAATTTCATTACCTACCTCCACCATTTCCACTGCTTTAACTTGCGTGCCTACTTCCACCTGCTGCTTCAACGCCACCTGAGTACTTGCTTCCACCTGCTGCTCTGCATCAACCTGAGTTTCAGCATCGATTAAGTCCTTCTCGTCAGTTTCCATGCAAGCTTCCACCGTCACAACAGGGACGTTTTCTGAAGTCACCTCATCAGTCTGAGCTTCTTGATCATTTATCTCTATACAAGTTTGCGTTCCAACTGTAGCCTTCTCCACATCGTCATCTGTTTCACTTACAGTAAACTCCACAGACTCAATCCTGGACTGGAGGATTTGCACAATACCATCCTCCTGCTGCCTTAATTCTTCTTCAATTTTTTCCTTCTGGTCGGTCAGATCAGCGATCTCTTCCGCTTTGGACTTTAAATCATCCTGACTTTTCTCCAGCTCCAGTTTAACATCATCATACTCCTTCTGGAGAGCTGACATCGCTTCCCTCTCTTTCTCCAGGAGTTCGTGGTAGTTCTCCATCATTTTAAAATTATCCTCCAGCTTCTTTTGTAAGCTTATCACCTTACCAGAAATGACTTTCATTTTTTCTCTGAACTTTTTCACATCACCAGATGGCGCAACCTTGACGCATTGTAAGCCCTCTTGAAGATGATTTTCAGCCAACTCACTTAGCTTCCTGTTTAACTCTGCAATCTGCTCTTGATTCTCTTCCAGCATTGACGTCATCTTAGTCATCTCTTCATCTTGTTTGGTGGCCTTGGCTGTTTGCTCCTCCGCCATCATTGTTTTCGCTGTGACTGCGTCATTCAATCGTCCCGATTCTTGAGAATGCTTTTGAAGAATGGACTGTTGTTCTTTAATGATATTCAACTGCTTACCCAGCTCTCCTCGTAATTCTTGGATTTGGTTCCTCATCCCATTCGCCTCAGCCTCGACATCCCGCAATTTCGACTCTTGCTTCTCCTTAAGGTTCCAGATTTCATGGTCCTTAGTCATCGTCACCTTCCGCAGTCTCGTAACCTCCACCTCTTTAGCGGCAAGCTCCATCTTCACTTTTGATATTTCCTCATCCTTTTCTTTTAATTTCCCAATGGCTCCATTCTTCTCCCTGGTCAAGGAAATGGCTCGGTCACTCAGCTTACCAAGTTCGTCATGGATGGCAGTGTTGGAGGCACTGGTTTTGAAATAATCTTCCTTCAGCCCTTTTACCACAGAGTCCTTTTCATGAAGTGATTTCTGCAATTGGAGCTTTTCCTCTGTGATTTTTTGGATTTCCATGTTCGTTTCATTGAGCACCCTCTCCATCCCCTTGTTTCTTCTCTGATGCTTCTCCACCTCTTGACTTTTATCGCTGATAAGCTTTTTCAAGTTTTTAATTGCCTGCCTCAACTTCAGCATTTGTTGCTCAGTCTCTTTGTCTCTGGCGGCTTGACTATCTTTTTCAGTCTGGGAAACCGTTGCCCCGAGTTTACTGGACTTGACTGCCTCTAGTAAAGCTTTAAGGTCATTATCCAGCTTCCCTGCTTTCGCGGTCAGGGCTTGATTTGCTTCTGTTAAGCGTTTCTCCTCCCCCCTCGACTTTTCCAGTTCAGCCTGGAGAGCCTCCGTGGTGACCCGGGAGAGCTCAGCGTCCTTCTCCTCCACTAATTTTCTTGACTCTTCCAACTCCTCCCTAGCCTGTCTCAACTGCTTTTGGACGGTTGCGTTGACTTTGGTAATTTGAAAATGTTGAGTGTTCAGCGTCTTAATTACATTATCCATCCTTCTCACTTTATCCTCCAGATCGATATTCCCTTGGATAAGAGTTTGAGCACGAGTATTAGTTTCAATATTAATTTTCTCTATGCTCCCATACTGCTGTTGGAGTTTCGAAATATCCTGGTCTTTCTGCGCAATTACCGTCTCTAACTCTTGGATTTTCGTTTCCAGTTGTTTCGTCATTTTCGTTGCGATCCCATACTGATGCTTTCTCTCGTCAAACAACTTCCGGTTCTCCAACTCAATATAATTTATCTTGGAAGTAAAGCTCTGAATGATGCTATCCTTTGTCACAAGAACACTCTGCATGTGACCAATTTCATCATCTCTCGCCGCCAACTTCCTCTCCAGCAGTTGGCATTGTTGATAATAGTGGAGGATGGATGGAGAATCCAGATATGGCGCTGATGGAGCATGAAGAGCTATCGGACGGAGGGTACTCTGCATTGGGGCACTATGAGACGACGATGACGTACGTGGAGGAGGGGACGCACTCCCACTGCTGTTATTACTATTACTACTTCTGGAGGAGGAAGGCCGTCCACTTCCACTCCTCACTACGACATTCCCCCGGGTGGAATTTGATGATTGCATTTTGTAAATTTTAATATATTTTGATGAAAAAAATAACTTTTATCTATAAAAAAAATCCTTCCTTGTTCTCTCGTCTTCACGCGACTCACCAACGGATGCAATTTCCCGAGGTGGTGGTGTCTACTCTGATAAATAAAGAGTTTATAAATGACGACGTAGAAAGCATGTCTTTATCTCACCATTTGTGTTACAATGGTTGAAAAAATAAATATTTTTTTAATACACATCTCTAACCACTCACTGACACGACACGCAAATAAGAAATTAGTTTTCGTCGACTCATACTCTCGATTCTCTTTGGGATGTAATCGGTCTGAGAAATTCTCACAGAGGAACTCACTAATTAGACAGCCACAAGGAGAAATAATGCATCCAACATGGAAGAAAAATGGTTCGTCCGCTCAAAGGCTGATGGTCTTTACTTCTTGGAACACTGCGGTCAACTGGAATATTCAGGAAAGAAACTTATTATATTCACGTTTGTATTTGAACTCGATTTATATGGCATGACATGCTTTAATATGATAAAGTACAATTTTTGTGCAGATAGCAGAGATGGGCAATTTTAGACCCCAACCAAAAAAAACTTTATTTTCAAACGATTCATCCAAAAATGACAAGAAATCAAATCAACAATCAAATTCATCATAATTCTCCTTCTCGTAGGTCAGTTTAGACCCAAAAGAAACAAAAACAAGTTTTGATTAAATGTTAAGTATAGGATGGACTAGCAACAAAACCGGTTTTTTACAATTTAATACCATTTTTGGATAGTCCTCAATCCAACCATCTCCCACGTACGAAAACTTATGTTTATAGGTACTTCATGAATTTCTAGAACTTTACCAAACAACTTTATTTTCAACGTCACCACAAAAAAAACAAGAGCAGGAAGAGGTCTCAAATATGATAATTAAATTTCTCACGAGAAAAACATATTTTTATTTCCAGCAACTTTAGAAAAAAATCTCCTCTTGCCCATCTATGCTTATAGGGTTATAGGGTAATTATACATGGAGAGGATTTTCACTGAATCTTTTAATACCTTATATTGTCAGGTTATCAAAAGCCATGACATGTTTACCACTAAAACACCACCAGAGATAAGCTCCCTTTCGCTGTTTTGAAAAACTCCCTTCCCAACCATCTTCCAATGCATGACTAAATTATACACACACATACCACCACTCGACTTGATAAACCTTTTTTATTTCAAAGGAGAGCAGAAAATAAAACCTTTAACACGACTTCGTTCGAGTTTGTTAGGAGTGCACTTTTTTCATTATCTATTTGTATGCTTCACTTGACTATTTTTCCATGAATAATATCCAGAGTACAGAATACCAGTATGGAATAGAGCCACAGAAAGGACGTAAACCACACTTGTTTGCAGACCTCATTACAAAAAAAACTCTGAAAACATACACACAACAGGGAACACACACTTTGCTCACGTCAACTCTCACATTGATCTTTTTCCTACTCCGACGTGGCACTCACATCAGTCTGTTAGGTTTAGTGTTGGGTTTAGAGAAATTGCGCAAAACTAATAATCTCGTGAGTGCATGCTGAAATGAATAAATATGAATAAGCAAAAATCTCCATATCCTGTGTCATGCATAATATACAGAAAAGCCACTGGACTAGAATTGTGTAGACTTATGGAGAGAAAAAAATTTAGTGGGGTGCAGTGCAACCACAGAAAAAAAACATCAAGAGCCAAGGCAACTGGTAAACTGAGCTCAAATATTTTTTTTTAAAAATACGCTTATCGTCACAGCCCCACCTTATCTTGGATAAATATTACAAAACTAATAAACTCTTTTTTTGTCTCATAAATCCCACTCGTATATTTTACTGGATTATTGCTCTCCCCCTGTTCCACTTTGTTTTCAACAAGAAAAAAATCTCAGACTCTCCACTTGGGTGGTTTTAAATAAAATGAAAGTGTCCTCTTTGAGCTTGCTCCCAGCTCTAGAATTACGTGGAACTCTCAAGAATCTTGTAATTTTCTTGGGAAAATTATGTAGCACAGAGTTGGCTGGAGGATATAAAAAAACTTCTTACGAATATAGATCAGCGTATTTCGTAGTTCACCTCGTTGCGTTTGCGTTTG
>JAHZNA010000085.1:0-11767 GCA_027743935.1 Sinodicranocentrus sp. ZH6
TAAGAAAGAAATCTCCAGGCATGGAATGCAAATGTCATGTCAGAAATAAAGAGTGTCTCCACTCAAGCCATTCTTCATGGAGATGCGTATCGAAAACAAGGAAAATGTGATGCAGGTTCTGGATGTATATTTGGCTTCTATTGAGAACCTCGTTGGAAAAAAGCAATTGCTCTCGAAGGACTTTCACTTTATCTGTGGTAAATCTGCATGTGAATATCTGTTCCAGAATGTAATTGACGACGGTGCTCTCCTCCAAGCGTGCTTTTGTTATCTCCATATCCATATCCATGCGTTGTCACAGCATAGTAACGTGCAACAGGGGAATAGCTGGGATTTCTATGCTAAAATATTTGTTTTGCCAAAACACCATCTGTGTAATTACTTACATTCCGCATTTATATGATTTCCCTGAAGCCTAGCGTACATTAATAAAATGCTTCAGAGTGCTTTGAGATTTTTCATTTCATATAGAGGAGAGCTAAAATTATTTTTTGAGTTGTATCTCGAAATAAATATTGTAAGAGACCTTAAATAGTAGTAGTTCCATACAAAGGTTCGAAACCGTAGGTGGCGCCATTTTTGTGACATCAGCTCAACATAAACCTTCTGCTCATTTTTGTGAAATGCTCTCATTTGCTCTTCTGTATTTAATAAATATAAGAAAATACTTGGAGACAAGAGAAGAAGTGTCATATTTTGCCGGTGATGAGACCAGATTAAATTGGATATCCCGTCTCATCACTGGCTGTAATTCTGGAATTAAGAGAGGTTTTCAAAATTTTGATCTACTTCTGTTTCCACTTTCATCATCATCATTTTTTCGATTTTCCAACTTTCTGTTTTTTACACCAACCTTCACAAAAGCATCTGCATTTATTGTGAAATTTAACTTTCAAGTTTCAACGTAATACAGCATATATAACCATTCAGTTCTTTCCAAACACCACTACATAGCACCACATCTCTTCTTTCACCCAAGGATAAATTGATATGGAGCACGATACGAAAAATTATTACATGAAAGAAAATGAGAATTCAGTCATCAACCCATGAACATGCGGTCATCAACCCATGAACATGCGGTCATCAACCCATGAGCATGCAATTAGTCTCACTTGATATAACATAAGGGTAGAAGTATTTTCTTGTGCACTACTACCTTGAGTTGGTTATAGCCTAGATCTTAATTTTTTCCTGCAAGCAACCCTCCCAAGGGCAAGAAAATAAGACCCCCAAAGGAGGAAATGAAAATCAATTATGTAGCCAAAGTAGTGGTCAAGCAAATCCACAGGTCTTCAAACTTTTCCTAGAGGGTTTCCGGTTGTATATGATTAATATACTGACACTTATCCAAAGTGAGAAAGTAATCCTATATATTTGTAAACGACACACTTGCTTGCTATGTATTCAGCATAAGCACAGAAGAGAGTGAAGGCAAAAATATACAAGTGAAAATATGTTCTGAAATACTCACAATCTAAAATCTTGATCACGTTGCCGTAAATCCTTGCAAATGAATTTATTTTATTCTCGTCTGGTCGTCATTAAAAATAATTTTAATGCATGATTTTCGCTTTGAAACTCACCCAGCAACAAAAAGTCGGGAGAATTTCTTAAGTTTGAATCATTACGTTTGCCAGTTTCATTTTGTTGCAATAATAATGACACTCACCAAGGAAAGTGGATGATCTACTAATATCAAAACCACTCTTATAACTCCATCCACAATCCTACTTCCAATCTCTTTTTGTCAAGTTGCTTGAGCATCAATTGCAGCCAGCATAATAGGTAGCTGACATCCGCTCTCTTATTTCGTTTGCTGTTTTATGTTTCTCTTTGCCCCTTTTCACCTCACTTTTCAACTCACTTTTCTCTTTTATGTAGACGGTCGTCCCCAAGGGCGTACACGACAAAAGTCAATGAATTTTAATTCGTTGCGATAATGAACCTTTTACAAACAAGCTTCTTCTACATTTCTCTTTAAATAAGCCTTCTAATTGTTTGCAGCGAAATTGGAGAAAAGAGGATGAAAGAGTTTTTCTTCTTGTTTCTTATTCCTTTAATTCGATTCGTGCATTTTTAACTGAAAGCAGTTTGGAATCTATTCGCTCTTAGCTTGTCCACATTTCATTTTGTACATCTTAATAGACGACTAGGCTTTTTGGTTGGACCGCTATTCCATCCATCAATCCATATCTCGAACAAGAGGAGTCGAAATTCCCGCAGAAAGAAATCTTCTGATATAGAATGCGAATGTCATGTCAGAAATAGTGTCTCCACCCAAGCCATTCTTTATGGAGAATAGGTATCGAAAACAGAAGGAAAATGTGATGCAGGTCCTAGATGTATAATATTTGACTTCTATTGAGGACCTCATTGGAAAAAAAGCATTTGGTCCCGACTTCATTCATAAGTTTAAGGAGTCGTCTAACCGTGTGAAGAATAAAATTGGAGGTATTATGGAGTCCACTTTTTTCCTTCACATGTTGCACTTTGGAGCTCAGAAAGTTATTCCTGGAAGGGGTGGCTCTTTTGACAGGAGGCGGGGTCTGAAAGGAGCTGAAACCGGGAAGTCAAAAAGGATTCTTATTGAAAATAGGGATTCAGATTCCCACGAGGTTAGATGCATCCAAGAATTCTCGAACTATGCTCAAAATCTTGAGATCGTTCATGCTGTGGAGCATGGAGGTCTCTTGGAGGTAGAGTCAGTGCAACCAGTAGCGGACTATTTGGGGGTAAGGATTGTTGTGGAAAGCGATAACCTCGCTGTTCCAAAAGAAATTGTAACTAATCGTAAAAACGGCAAAGCCAAGAAGACCCTTGTCTCTTAAAATGTACTCTGAACCCAGGGGATTCTAAAGCCTTAGGGCAGATGATCTGGTTAGCTGAGGAAAAACAGGAAGCTTCCAGCGGGAAATTAGGTGGGTTATCCGAGATCCACTGAATCATCGAAGATTGAGAATCGACAAGGAGGAAAATCCATCCATCCTCGTGAGTAGGATTGAGCAGGGAAATTTCATGGGGGAAGATGACAGCGACAGCTTCCAAGATGTTGGGAAAAATGTAGGTCACCTAAACAGATTTGTTTTCAATTTACTTTTGACAGACATACTTCATAGTATGCTAGAGTTGTGCATATTGGGGAGCTTGTTCTTGTCGTGTATTGATGTTTGTTTGAGACTGCACAATAAATATAAAAATAGAATGTCAGCAAAATACAGGAAAACAACATCATGATTCACGGTTAACAGTGTGCTGCGAGATTTTGTAAATATGACAATGCAAAATGCAACGTCGGGTTATATTGTTAAATAGCAATAGTGTACATTTATTTATGAAGTTTTTGAGAGAAAAAACATTATATATGAGATGGAATTTGAGACTGAAAAACAAATGTTTATCATAAATCATTAATTGGTTATAATTTATAACTAAAGACTGTAAATGCAGCTGGGTGTATAATTTGATAGAAGAGGTGCTTGATAACAAATATTTATCCAAGGTGCATGGTCTTATTTATATAGTGTAATTAATTAGAGGTAATGTACCATCAGCATAGATACATACTTAACAACATAAACCATCAATCCAAAGAGATATTACTTAATCTTTTGCAACTATTACGTTTGAGAAAATTTTAAAGCATGATGTTCATGCATTTTATGTATTAACATATCCTACACAAGAATTCATTAATGTACGTCATTCATTCTGTAATAAGCGATTTTAATATTTACACTTCAGCTTTTCAAGTTCTTAACAATGCTTCGGACTTTTTGTGGCCATAATTGGATTCAGCATGGCTAATTATATATATTTTGATAAAAATCTCATAAACCAACATTTTCTACAATTATCGACAAAATCAGAAGATTAGCTATAACTTACTACAGGTATTCAAAATATTCCAAAACGGAGAAAAGGCCTTCTGCAGAATTTAATTTGACAAAAGAAATTATGAATTTATTTCAAGTAGTTAAGAATTTAGGCTTTTGCACTCCCTGGCAGCGCCATGAACTAAACTGGGATGCGCACTTTAATAAAATCTTTAGTAGAGCTAAATTTACTTTATCGAATATGAGACTTCTAAAGCTGCATTTGAACCAAGCTCAGAGGTCCAAATTGGCTATTTCTTGTATCCTACCTATAATTAATTATGCAGCATGTGTGTGGTTCACAGGATCAAAGAGACACTTAGAGCGTATAAATAGTATGTATAAAATTGTAGCAAGATTCGTAATGAGAAAACAGAGATATGATAGTTAGTGTTTCTTATGTGATGATCGATTCTCTCAAATGGTTGAATGCAAAACATAAATATAACTATAAATGTCTAAAATTGTGTTATAAGATTAAGGAGGGGTTACGCCCATTCGCGTTTAAGAATATTTTAAATCAGATTGAGTTTAGCTCTAGAACTACCAGATCTCAAAGATACCTAATCCCAAGCAAAAATTTTTAAATCTAAGCAATGTAAAATGAACTTCGATCATCAAGCTAAGTTATTATGGTTAAATCTGCCGTCTAACATACAAAACAAATCGGAATTACTCTTCCGTAGAGAATTATTGAAATACTCTCTGGAATGCCAAAAGGAGGAAGTACCGGAAGCCGAGAATATTTGTAACCTATCATGCATTGACCATATTGTTCTTTCCCACTGAGGAGTAATTTGCCTTTTATAAGGGTTCCTCTTGTATCAATTAAATAAATAAATAAATGTATTATGTATTCTTATTCTAAAAACTTAATGGGCGTTTCTAACGTCATTTGATGGTATTTAAAATTTAGTCAATCATGGAGGAGCCATGTCTTTTGACATACCCTTTGGGATGGAGTTACTCTTATGCACGAGTTGCTGAGTTGTCTAGTTTTAAAAAATTCACAATCATACTAAAGCA
Organism: Sinodicranocentrus sp. ZH6; assembly: GCA_027743935.1. Taxonomy (NCBI): domain Eukaryota; kingdom Metazoa; phylum Arthropoda; class Collembola; order Entomobryomorpha; family Entomobryidae; genus Sinodicranocentrus; species Sinodicranocentrus sp. ZH6. The sequence continues at coordinate 4,902 of JAHZNA010000085.1, forward strand.
AATTAATGTTAAACAATGATATATGTAAAATCTTGATACAGCATACTAAAGTACGAGTGAATGCAAACAACCCAAATTTCACAATATTAAATTTCAGAATCAAAATAATTAGCAACAACCATATGCACTGACTTATGTGTAACCTTAACAGGAGCACTATTCGGAAATAAATCTTCATTAGCAAATAACCAAATCCAATAAATGACAATAAAGATAACCCACAAAACAGCAATCACCACAGCTGAAATAATATCCAGCTTTCTTGCAAATGTTCTCCATTCCTCGGGCTTGGAAACTTTAATTGGTTGAGTTTCGCCAATTTCCTGAACAGCATCCTGTTTTTGGTTTGAGTTCGAACTTGTCACGCTTTGTTTTCCGGGCTAAATTCAAAACAAGAACAATAGGCGAAATGAATTTTTTTGAGACTTTGCATAATAGAGAACTTTTACCAAGCCCTACCTTCAGTATTTCCGCAACATGAATTTTCGTTGAAGCTTTTACTATTCCTTCAATGATTCCTGTCCTCAGTGCTTTTCCCGACCTTTTTCCCATAATCCTTTCAAGAAAAAAAATGAGCTGACAATACGAGCTTGAACATCAATTTACCAGGAAACTAACATACCTTAGGATACATATGTTTTCAACCAAGATCAGAAATATAAATAATGTCGACACCACCATCCACAAATCCAACCCTGTCATGTAACTTATTTCAGGTACATACAGCCTAACCAAAAGAAAATATTGATTAAAACCTCTCAAATTCTTTTAGAATACAATTTCATAATAATTAAATTACTTGGCAGCGCCTGTAAATGTTGTTAAGGTTAACAAAGTAGCGGTGCAAAGGGCCACCCTCTCCGTAGCAATATCCAAGGGGAGGAACATACTTAGCCAACTAAGTATTATAAATAGTCCACTTGGAATATAACTGTGAGAAAGGCAATTTTCCCCTCTCCGATTTCTTGAGAAGTGTAGGGTTTGTCCTACGGACGTGGTGGACCATTCATGGTGATTGGACAAGCAATAACTCGGAAGAGAGTTCAACTGCTGTTGGGGACCAGAGTTCTTCTGATCCTGATTACAAATTTCTCCGGGGTTTTTATACTCCCGGGATCTCATTTACCAACATAGAGTGCATACATACCCATGTTCATCACGATATGAAATCCAGGAACTCATTACATCAATAACAAATGTCAACCTTTAAAATAATGTGAGAAAGGCAATTTTCCCCTCTCCGATTTCTTGAGAAGTGTAGGGTTTGTCCTACGGACGTGGTGGACCATTCATGGTGATTGGTTTTTATTACCCTTGTAAACTTACAGGGATTAAGTCGACATTATTTCCAAGAAGGGTGTCACAAAAGGGCCTGGGAAAATCTTAGTTTAAGACCATAAATTAGTAGTTTTTGTTTTAACTTGTCAATATAATGTCTTGTCCATATGCACACATTTGTTGTTGTGAGGTTCTCACAAAGTGCATTTTCTTTGTGGCAAAATATTTCCAAGAAGGGTGTCACAAAAGGGCCTGGGAAAATTTTAGTATAAGACCATAAATTAGTAGTTTTTGTTTTAACTTGTCAATATAATGTCTTGTCCATATGCACACATTTGTGGTTGTGAGGTTCTCCCAAAGTGCATTTTCTTTGTGGCAAATCTGTGGCTAATATATAAGCAACTGATTCTTAAAATAAAACCATTCTGCCTTTTATTTTTGTGTGAGAAACATCTCTTGTTTTTTCATCGAAAACCAAATATGCTAACATTAACCTTTCTTGGACCCTGAAATAAATATCACTACTCGTGAAACCTGGAACAGATTTCGGATCTCGTGAATTACGAATATGATTGAAAGAACAGATATAACTCAAATCAGCTTTTCCAGAATTTCCACAAAGTATTTTTCTTTTTTTTGAGAACTCGGATCACACTGCATGCTGTATTTAAATATACATAAGTGGCACACTATTACGTAGTTCTTGATAAACTAGTCATTCAAAAATAATCAAAAAGGCTGGCGTTAATGAAGTTATTAAGTGGATTAGACCATCTACTTGTATGCTGTCGAGCAACTACTTGTATGCTGTCGACCATCTACTTGTATGATGACGACCATCTACTTGTTTGCTGTCGACCATCTACTTGTATGCTGTCCACCAACTACTTGTATGCTGTCCACCAACTACTTGTATGCTGTAGACCACACATTTACATTAGTTTTAGTGACATTTAAATGTTTGCATGAAAACAATATCAATTTAACAAATTATTAATATTTATCGAGTTATCGAAAGTCTGCAAATACACTCACACTCAATTGACACTTTCCTCTATTTCATTCCGTAATGGACGAATGTTATATCTTGAAACGTAATTTATCATTAATGCTAATATGCTCCTTGATTCCTTATCACTCTGAAAGTTTTTACCATGTCGTTTCAATGGTATTGGCCGTTTCTGAAGATATTTTTTAAATGTATATTTTACATTTCCTTGGGACCATGGGGGTTCTCTGATTGGCATGACAACATCCCTTTAAAAACTGTATAAGTGAGGCTACTTGGGTAGCAATCTACATTCGAAATCGTTTCATTCTCAATTAAAATTTATCTAGAAATTCATTCGACGAGGACCACTTGTTCGTTGTATAATACAAGATTTTTAGATCTCCTAAATTTCGTTTAAAAGGAAATTTTGAGTAAATATTTGATTGCAGTCAAACATTCAATGAAAAACATTCTTCTTCATTAGGATAAAAAGCAAAACCTTATGTTTTTGTTGATTTGAATAAAAACGTCTCACAAGTTTAAATATTTACATAACCTATAACAAACGCTCTCTGTGAAGGATATCCATCAACAATTCCATAAATTAAAAATACATTAAACTAATTCCATTTAATTCAACTTGAAGTTAATGCATATACCTAGATAAATTCTGAGAACATTCTCCTCGTATTGTAAGAAGAATCATGTTGTTGCACGTAACTCACGTCATATTGCTTCTTTTTTGCATAACTCGTATCTCCAGTGGTCACAACTGTGGTTCTACTAGATTTCAAAATTACTGGAATTTTTTGGACATTTTCAAATCCTGCACTTACCATATTTCCAGAAGCAAAACAGCATATCCCTGCTTGACTGACTTTGTCATTGACAAGTGTTCGAAAACCAAAGACTGTATTTCCCTCCAAAGATGGGCACCTGCAAATCAAAGTTTTACCTATAACATGGGATTCTCTAATATCTCAATCTCTCTTTCATATTTTAAAATATTTGGAGCCCAAAGATTCCACTTTGTTTGCCTTGTCCAACTCCCTCTAGTAAAATTGAAAGCTAAAGGCTTCCAATATTATCATGAAGAAAGATTTCGGTATACTTTGAATCGACCAAAAGTCCACGACTATCAATTGTTTCCAATTGAGGAGAATCATCAAACTAACCTTGAAATCCCGTTTTCCCTGTTTGCCAAATCGAAATTACTATTTTTGAATATTTTCCACCCCTCAGTTTTGCTAGGTTGTGTAGGATGTGCTTCAGCTGAAACAATCAGTAAAACTGTGAACAGTATGAGTATACCTTTGCTAAGAGTACACCCACTTCCTGTCAAGCTAACAGAGTTCCATTTCCTTTGGTTATTTTACAACTTGCTTCAATTCAAAATTTCACATGACCACAAAATAAGCAATATTCATGGAAATTTGGATCCACTTAGGGATTGTCGTGATGATGATGATGGTCAGCTCAAATTTGAAAAGTGTATTCCACAAATAATTCAGAGCAAATTTAACTGCTCAGTTATTTGTGAAAGTGCCTTCTCGCAGCTAATTTATGACGATATCCCTCATGTCTCGAGACAGGAAGCTATTTACCTCCCTTTTGGAGTGGAATTCGCGAGCATCGAGTATAAAGTCTTTCGAAAAAGTGTAAAAACTGCTAATTTGCTTAGCCTTCTTTCCCCATTTCATTTTGAAATCTGGGTCATTTTAGTAGCCACGCTTCTTTTACTTACCTTGGCTCTGGGAAGTCAACTCGAGAAAAATCTATTTTGGCTGTATTCTGCTGTTCTGGAACAATCCAGCGCTGAGTTGAGACAAGCAACGAGATTAAATTGGCATTTAATTTTAATCTGGATTTCGACTTCGCTCCTCCTCCGGAATTTATACACGTCGTCAGTCTACACCGATATAACAAGAGAAGCGGCCCCTGTTGACTTACCAGGGTCTCTTTATGATCTCCTTTTTCGCAAAAATATTCCTATAATATGCGGTCCGCGGACTGAGAGGGTGTTGCAGATTTCAATAATAAAAATGGGAAGGTCATTAATTGCTAAAGAGATGATGGGTCAACTTCTAAGAAGGGGTTTGGTATACCCAACTTTTCATAGTTTTGCTGACCTCAAATCAAATATGTTGAATGGTCTTTTGGGAAAATTTCCAGTGCCTTTCAGATCCTTTGCAAGATCTAAATTGAGTTTGCATAGCAATGTGACCCTGGAATGGGAAAAGTTTGCAATAATGTACTACCCTGTGGAAGACCCTTCAGGGGAAAATCATCTCCATTACTTTGTTCAGGTTAGAGGTGGCTGGACAATGTATGATAACAATGGTCCTCAAATATTTCCAGTAGTAAGAATCTGGTCATGGCAACGGACAGTGTACATGCAAGAATTAGTTGATGGATATTTTGGGCATTTGGTTCATTCCGGGTTTTACTCGTGGCATAAGCAAAACATGGAAATTGGAAGGATTAAAACTTTTCTTAAATTGAATAGAACCAAAGAAGAGGAAAGGATCAGAGAAAAATGGAATCTGCATCTGCTAGCGGTTCACATGACAACAAAAAGATTTTCAACTGGAAGTTTTATAGGATTGCAAAATGAATCAAGTAAGGAGGGTGGTAAAATGTCAGATTTTTGGGTGATATGGTTACTCTTTCTCATTCTGGTGGGCATATCTTGTCTAGTTATAGTTTTTGAAATTGCTTTTAAAAAGTGCGCGGTCACATATTCTACGCTGTAAAATAACTTAAGAAGTGTTTTATTTTTCCAAATGATGTATTTATTTGTTCAAATGCTTTACAATTATAAGCCAAAATTGAACGAGTGTCGGCTACTTGTCCAAGTATATCCTAATCCCTTTGCCAAGATTGTTTCACTGAACGTAATACAAATATTAACTCGTAAAATTTTATGCTAACACAAATATGTACCTAATTAATGATTGTCAATGGCGTGTATGAGGACGGCAAGTTTCAGAGATAAGTTTATCTTTATTAACGGATTCTGGTATTCATGCTATCTTATCTCATTGCGTATTATTTTAAGCTCAAAATTGGCTTCTCACGCAGCAAAACACATTCTATATAAAACCAAAGACTTTATGAAAGAATCTTTAGTTAATTTCTTGATCTCCTTCGACCAACTTCAAAAACAACATTTAACTACCAAGTTTTAGATATATGTAGAGCTATCATGTCGTTGCCAAAGGTTACAGTTGTGACCATGAATAGGGATTCAGTTGAATACCGACAACTTCGGACGACAGACGAAAATAAAAATCCAGAGCCACAGCATTCACCAGGTTTACAACAAGTGTCCACGATTTCTACAAGTTCTGAAGAGATTATGTCAAGTGAGACAAAGAAATTCATACAGGAAATGTTTGAAAACACATCGTTTAAAGAGGAGCAAGGAGACGATTTACTGGAAACGTATTTAACAATTTTGAATGAACAAGAAGTAAGGAGAAATAATACCATTCTCTTATATTTAAAACAAAATATAGAACAATGTACATTTTTATATATCATCAAGACATCCTCAGGAAACGACCAAGTTGATGGTTATAAACTAACTGCTCGAGATAAAAAGCGCAAGTTAGTTTTAAAGTTGTTGTCTCTGGGCTACCATAAATTACTAAAGACATTATTGTCACGGGATAAATCCTTGCTGAAGAAGGAATCAGAAGAGAAGTCTCTTTTGGTGGAAGCTGTTAATTCATACTGGAAAGGTAAATAAAAAATATACATTTGAGATGAGGATTTAGCTATTGCTCATCCTGGATTTTTAGATGGAAACCGGGACAAGAAAACTGTTGACAAGATCATCGAAGGTCTTTTATGTCTGGAGGAAGTTCAAGTTGAGGAAAAGTAAAAAAGAAATATGCATAATTAAAAAGAAATAGAGCAGAAACTAGATTTTGTGTTTTTCTATTTTAGAGATGTTGACATGCTTGGGACAGAAATTTCAAACTTTTACTTCAGGGACTTAGACCGACAAGTTCATTTTGAGACTGTGGATGAAAATACCAAAATTTCGGTTGACTTAAGGTGAGGATTTATGATAGTCGAAGAAATGGTTTAGAACTAAGATAATTTATTTTACTTACAGACACATGAATAGTTTATGCTCAGCGAGGACGAAAAAAGGGGAAACATATTTTCTCAAATATATCGCAAAACAAGGGAGGAAGGATATTTTGCAGCATGTTATCATTCAAACTTATCTTTTCTTGAAGTGGCCAAATTTCAAGAAATACTTTTGGTCCTCTTGTATTGGCTATGTAAGTGTAAAAACATTTTTTTTTGTAAAAAAATACAATTTTTAACCATTTTTTTATAGCTTCTCCAGCTTATCTTTCATACGATGATTATCTCCTCGTATTTCGTACCTGGAAAGTTTTCATCTACATCAGAGACGAACTCTTCTAATCGTAAGAAGAAGAAAAGTATCTACATTTTGTTCTAAAAAGTTTCTAATTTTATTTTTGCTTTATGATAGTAATGAACGTGGGCACTGTTGGATTCGTTGTTGCGATAATTTTTCGACTTGCGGTGCGTTTTCGAAACAAAAGATTAATTATTT
>JAHZNA010000086.1:0-11345 GCA_027743935.1 Sinodicranocentrus sp. ZH6
GAGTTGGCGATGGATTAAACCGTTTGTTTTCTAAAAGCTTAACAAATTTATTTAGGAAGATTAATAGAAATTCTTGTTGAATGGATTCTCGCTTTAAGAAAAAAACACTGAAAGAAATGGAACGAAGCATTTCTTCGCCTGATACCGCGCGTTAAGCAAATTCATACGATGATATTTTGTCGATAGCTGTATTAGTTCAGTAATTGCATATTAGGATTAAGTATTTTTTTGTAACAATAATAACGGATTTGGTGTTGCTTACAATTCTCAACTTTTGATCATAAATCACTTGTCACGTATTCATTGAAACCCCATTTGATTCGAAATTCGGATCTGGAATAATCTTCATTACAATACTGGCAATATATTTAAACTACACGAGCATGTATTTATTTAAGAATGCAATGCCGCAGGGTCCCAAATCCCACCCAAACCCTACTGTTCTGTTTGCATGCATATCCGATTTTCAATCGATAGATGTAAACGTAAGCCTGTGCAGTCAGGCATGAACTGTCATGGAGTTCTTTGTTTTACACAGAATTACACAGACAAAATTCTGTAACAAAATGTAATTCATTTGCATATATGCATTATGCCCTCCATAGACTTGTGGTTTTAATGAATCAGGCTGTCTGAATCCTAATTTTCATTACAGGTTACTCAAAAAAATTGAACCTATCTTAAAGCTGCTTGCTAGGAATGACTTTTATCAGCTAACCTGTATTGAAAATTCTTATCCCGATTCATTATAAACGCGAGTCGATGGAGGGCATAAGAAACGAGTTGGGAATTAGTTTCACTCTACAAGCACCAATGCATTTATATTTGCATGATAAAATTGAAATAATTGAATCATTGTACTTATGCATTAGGAACACACATCTAAACTTATAGATGTACCAGGGAGCTCCTATCCACTACATACATGCTAATTATAACAAGCCTTATAACTGGAAGGGGAGTTTTAACAAAAATATTTGCTAATTACGCTTATTTCGCTTCCAATTAACGGAATGATGATGTCTTCGCTGTCAGTTTGAAAAAAGAGGATTCTCACATCTCTGTGTGCTGACAAGCAAAGGTATGTATAAAAAACACTCAGTTTTCAACGAGACGTGCTTTCTGAATTTCTGATGTATTTAATGATGAGGAATGCAGTGATACATATCCCCAAAAGCTCAACACTTAAGCCTATTTAATATTTACAAGTTTATTACCATACCAAATATTTTTTTACCATGTCAAGTTCCCATAGTAAAGTGTGTTAAACTTTTTATTTAAATATATTTTGATAGTTCGTCCAAAATGGTACAAGTTTGAAATTCACATCATGCGAAAATAGTAATAGACCAGACCTATCAATACCAGAGACTGAGGGTAACTCAGATCTGTGATCAACAAGTTTCCAAACTGCCTTATGAGGAAAAATCTAAACAGGTTTATAACTTATACTAAACATTAATTTGTCGCATCTTTCCTTTCATCCATCTACTAAAATAATCAACAATTAATTTTTGGAGCCGTCCAAGTAATTTTTTGTACAGAACCGAACCGCATGTACGTATAGTAAATTGGCTGCGATTTGGAAACGGTTTCTTGAGAAATTTGACATGATGAGAATCGCAAATCTGACCATGGTAAAAAAATGTAAATATTAATTAAGCTGTTGAGCGTTTTGGGGATATCGTTAACACCACTGGATTCCTCATTATTAAATACATCAGAAAACGCTAATCTCGTGAAAACTGAGTGTTTTTTATGCATACCTTTGCTTGTGAGTGAAATAAAAATATGACGTACAGCCTACAAATATGCCCTCACAATTACAACAGTGCGTTACCTAAAAACAACCATCTAGTTTTGCTTCTGAGTCGTATAAAACAATACAGAAAAGGGAGAAAGTGCTTTCACATTCTAGAACACATTTACTTTTATTGTTACACTTAATGCTTCCCATGGAACAGTGTAAAAGAGATGCTTTATATATAGATATATATATCTTTTATTATCTGGGAGCATGTATTGCATTCGTAGTAGGTGTCATATTCCCACAATTAAAATCCGTTCTTTCTTCCCATCCTCAATGGGAACTGCAAGTTGGTCCATGTATAAAAAGCTGTTGAATTACAAGACAGGAGGAACTAAAGCCTGCAAATTATCATTTTTCCCTAGAATTATATTTCCTTTTTGAGTTCTCCGACAAAAGTAAAACATTGTTTATGGATGCGCAACTTTGTTTTTCTGCGCTCGAACCGGAATTTTATGCTGCCCTAGGTTAAAAGCGTAAATCTGTAAAAGGTAGAAATGTACAGTGAAGAGTTTAATTTTCACTTTCTCTGTTATAGTGTCTTCTGCGAGTAAGCTTTGAACGAGTGTAAAATCGAGTAAGCTTTGAGCATGCTTGAATACACTTTCTCTGTTATAGTGTCTTCTGCGAGTAAGCTTTGAACGAGTGTAAAATCGAGTAAGCTTTGAGCATACTTGAATGACTGGGCCTAACAAATGCCAGCCTGTCTGTCAAAAAACCAAAACCGATTTTACATTCTTTTAGTTTGCATACTCTATCTTGTATGTTGTTCCAATTTATATGCAACAACAATAACAACAAGATACCTACTTAACTTTTTTTGCTTGCTTTCCTTTTAAGCCTATGAATGAATGAATTTCTCCCCTAAAAAGGATGTTTTACCGATTTTAGTTCTTTTCTCGTATGCAGATTAGCCCTCTAGCTCATCACTCTCCGTTGAACAATAATCCGAGGATCGCGCTTTAAAATATGCATGAACAGAAATGTGTTCTCGTTCATCATGGTTTTATTTTTTTTACATTGAACTCGATAAATGGTGTAAGTATCTAGCTGCCTAATAAATATTGTACTGAAGCATGTTACACACATTTATTTATTATTAAACACATCTCTGTGTATGTGATATGAATGGTAAAAATCCAAGCTCCAATAAAGTCTCACTTATCTCACAGCTTGATACGCGAGTTATGTCTGATCTAAATGAGTGAACAAATTGAGAATTGATTCATCCCTACATGCTTGTTGGCAAAGTCAGAATAGTTAAATAGTCAATTTTCCAAAAGATATGCTCATATTGTGTTCACAGTTAATTATTTCAAGATGCATCTTTTCCATGCCCGGAATTTTTATTTTACGATAACTACAATTGAGAGAAATGTTCCGTTCATAGGGAAAAGAGTTTTGCAGTAGGTTCTTAGCTAGGGAAAGCTCATTTCAAACTGAATTCCTTGCCAACTTCCTGTTGGCAGAGGAAGCTCTCAGAATCTTCAAAGGAAGGAATTGTCTCTGAAAATTTTACGTTATTGCACCGATTTCTTAATTATCGACAACAGTGGGTTTACTAAGTTAGCTACCTAATTTCCTGTCAAACTTAAGAAATGTAAAGCAGAGCGAATGCCATACCTAAACTTTTCTCTGTGTGTCTTGGAACACTCCAATAAAAAATTCATTGGTAGAAAAATCTTGGTACAAAAATGTTTAGATGTATGTCATCAGATATTTATATGCATGGTACTTATATATCATTTCGTTCATGCACATGGTTTTTTTCTAATTTGGTTAAGCCTTACTTTGATAATACCTCGAGAGAGTTTTTACATACCATGTATTATTTTTAATGCTTGGTTTTCCATCCAGAGTAAAATGGATTTAACAACCTAAGAAGTGGAACATTGTCGTAAGTCTTGGTGATTATTTTGGCATCAGTACTGATACCAATAGTACCAACTGATGACAATGCTTAAAATGCTTTAAGTTCTTTCCAGATAAGATGCGTTTAATACTTAGACGGTTTCCTTATTTATGGCCTTAAGATATTTATACCGTTGTCATCACAGGAAGCACACAATGCGATTAGCGTTTGCCAAATTTTGTCCAACTATGCGGATAGATTATAAGTATAAGATATGCACACCATTCCTTGTCGAATGTCGATGTATGAAACTCGATACTTTCCAAGAAACCGATCTTGCAAATCGTGATACACAGAGTAATGCGTATGTGGCTGTTGCAAACGACTGGAATTCTGCTTTTATGGTACTATTTAACAAATTTTTCCGTGTAGCTGACTTTAGTCTGCAGTCATAAAGTTAATGGTAGATAGTTAGACACACGCATCTTTACTCTACAGCAGGACAACGCTCTTATGGGCCCGTAAGGGATATTATTAGCAATTCCAGCAAATAATATCTGCAATTTCACTTAGGTAGGTAGACGAATGAAAAGACTAATTTGTGTCATTGTGTCATATGCACCTAACATCCGATAATGACTTGTTCAAAGCTTCGCAATGTCAAGGGTTCAGTTGATACGCCTGGTACTTTAGGTTCTGAAGACAGTCAATGTTTGAAGAAGGAAAAAAAGAAATTACACAAGGTAACAAGAGATCCAACATTGCATCGCCCTGGATAATGGAGTATCCACAGTCCACAGCTATAGTATTAGCGAGCAGATTTTGATCATTTTACCCTCTTATAGGGTATAAGCTGTTCATTTCTTTGCAGGATGAGTGGCCCCCGGCAGAGTAATAAATCAAACGTAACGACATGGCTTTCCGCTCTCATTTTTTTTTACTTGAGCAATAGCTCAACGTTTACTATTTCAGCAGAGTCCAGAAAGCTATCCTAATTACATAAACTCGTAGAAACCAAATTTACCAGAATGTGTACGTTTCTAGAAAGGGGATACTCATACTCACTCTCCTTTACACAAATACACGTACACTTTATACATATGAGGAATAACATTGTAATCACACTATAATCCCTATTGATTACATGCAAAAACGGTACATTTATAGTAAATTGCTTATCAATTTTTCAAAAAATACAACATTTTGTATCATGTTCAGACACTATTACAGTTATACAATGCTCTTCAAAAACTCTGTCTATATTGATTAACTCAAGAACTGTCAAATTGTCAAGCAATACTATCAACTATTAATCAAAATGTTGCGGATTATTTAATATCACCATAATTTAATAATAAACTCAATTGGGTCTACAGGGGCACACTCCTGATCAAATTATTTCTAAGTTTGTAACTTTTCCCTGTTTGGTTTCTCCTTTCTCCACATTGCACAGAATATCATTTAAACTTTATGCAATATGTTTATACGTCGTAGCAGCTTTACTTTCATTTTCACATGTGTCAGTCACATGAACCGGAGCAAGAGGTAATCATTTAATTCATAATAAAATAACACCACCTATATGGAGTTCCTTGCAAAGTTTTAATTACATTTGGCGCTATGCTTTGCGTAGATTTGTTTGCATAATGTAGAATAGTTACTATTGGTTTTTTAAGGAAACTTTCATGGCATGGAGTAATTTTTGTTCATCGTAACTCTTTCCCTGCTGAAAGAAAGATGAACGTGGAATGGAAGGTCGTCTACAAGAATCTCGTAAAATAAACCTTAATTTACATAAGTACCCCAAAATCCAGTTTTTGCCTTCACTGAAACTACTAGACCGATCAAATGTGAGACACGAGTGTAATTAGCGTTCAGAAAAGTTCTCTTCAGCAAACAAACTGTGAACATTCAATTACGGAGTTAACACGGAGTAGATAAGGTTCACAAATGGCTTCTATTATCATAAGAATTTTATAGGCATTATAAAAACAATATATATTCTGTCAACAGTGCATGTTTCTTTTCTCTTTTTTGATGATGATCAAAAGCTAAAATAATTAGTAGCCAGAACTATCATGCTCTAGTATGCAATCAACTTTTTGAAATGTGGCTATAAAATGCATTTTCCTGGAGACTTAATATGCATTATCAGAGTTAAGCTGCACTCTGATCTGAATATCACAATCTAAAGATCAGTAAGGTTTGATTCTAGATTTCACATTTACAATAACAAGCGGAAGTAACAGACATAGATATCGTATTCCTGCATTCTCCCTGTATTGCACTTTTTGCAAACTGATTTATGGTGACTTGGATCCGCCTGCAATGAATACCAATAATTTAGCTTCGCACTCACTTACAAACGAAAAAATATAGATCTATTTGTTCTCAATGCCCTCGTAAAGAAAAAAGCATGCTTTGGAGATTTGTGTATCCTTCAACAAAGCTGTATTGATGGTGATTGTGAAATTGGGATTGAAAAAGGAAAACCTTTATTTTTAGAAGAAAGGGGTGATTAGGAGAAAGTTCTATTAAGATGAAATCATATTGTAAGATGGTTTATTTGAGTAGTTAGTTAGTTTCCTATGGAATGTTTCATTCATCCGAGGTGACTGTCAGACTGAAGGATTACTATCGTAGCCACAAAAAACTTTTTTATATATAATTGAGTAACTTCATGCCAAAAGGTACGTCAGTCGACAGGGGTCAGCCATAATTTACGAACCTTCGTACAACGTAAGATACCATAACTCGAAAATTCGAAAACTCGGGAAAATTTATATGGAAATGAGAAAATTGTCATAACTTATAGTGTATTTAAAAAAAATTAAGTCCTGAAAACTTCCTGAGGAATTCAATTGGGAACCCTTTGGAAAAAAACATGGATTTATTTCAAGTAGTTTGGAAATAAATGGGTTTCCATTGAATTAACCCTTATCGGCATTAGCGCCCGTTGCAGCGAAACGTATTACTATACTAAAGAGCTAATAAGCGCTTTTAGCATCACCTTAGCATAGTATCTTACGTTGTTCGAAGTTTTCTCAATTATGGCCAACCCCTGTCGATTGACGTACCTTTTGGCATGAAATTACTCTAATCCATATCCCCAATCAGGATGTAAGGTGTAGAATAGTTGCATTCACCTTCACTGGTGTGCATTCTCACCTAAATAAACATTAGTTCAGTAAGATATCTCGTGTATCTAACGTGTATTTATATGGGTGAAGGAGACTGAGAGCAGTAAACTCCGTGGTAATCGTAATTTACCCACCGTGCCCGAAACTTTCTCTACTACTTCGCTCCCACTTCTACTTCCACATAGTATGTGGCTCCTTTTTTGAACCTTTAATGAAAAAATCTTAGAGCCTTCGAATAATTCGCGTTGGATGTCTTAAACCTGAAACTATCGCATCACTGTGTTATTATATGGTTACAACTCTCTGATACCCTTTTCTAAAAAGACTTTCCAGTCGTATTTGAACTACATATTGCGAACTGGGTCACACCAGTGACAACATTACTCCCTTTTCACAATCAATATGTTCAAGCCAAGAGAAATCTGCTAGCCAAAGGAACTTTAACGAGACCCGTGTTTGTGTTCATCCGAGCAAAATTGATGAACTAGTGAAAATAATTTCGTAAATATTCATGAAGTCTTGTTACTAACTTGGATGTATTTTTATATTTGTTCGCTTACGGAAAGTATAATCTTTAATTATATACTTATTTGCTGTCCGTTTCTCAAACATTTACATTACTATACACTGTCTTTGTCATTTACAATTACTGTAGCTGCTGAAGTAGTATCTTTGACAAACAATAAACAAAAATCCTTAATTTGACAAGGTCGGCAACAAACATGTTATTTTCTAGAATATATCATCGTACTCTGAATTTGGTGGTAACTAACAAGTAAGTAAGTAAGTCACATAATTCAGGGTTTTCTAACCGACCTCGGTCAAGTTTTATATAGATGAATTCTATTCTATTCTGGTAGTAAAAACCCATGAGCAATACACCACCATAATTTCGTTCATGTGGTTTATTTAGGGATTTGTTTCATAACTGAAAAATCTTCTGCGCCCAGACATAACAGATTTATCTGATTCAGAACTTTAGTTTAAGGCGGATTAGGCAATCTAAATTAAGACAACTTTCAACCAATGAGACTGCAACCTTAAATAATAAATGATGAAAGCCTCCTGTTCCGACACAACAAGGTTCATCGGATGGAACACGTTATAATCTGCATTACGGAGAGAGCTAGCTTATTTATTTATATGGCATTGAGCTCTTATTTACCGGTGACATTATACTTCGGTTGAGCAAGAGCAAAAACCATTGGAGCTCATGGCATAATTTCTCAAATTCTGATGTTTAGTAACGTGTCCTAAAGGGTAGTAGTTAATAGGAAAACAAAAACCACCCAGGAATAGAATACCAGCATAATATGTTGGTATTCATTAATCATCAAGATTTCACTTGCGTATATGTTCATGTTCATACCACTGTACAACTCCGGGGACTGTGATGCATGTTATCATTGAGCTTATTTAAAAATCTGGCATAGATATCGTGGTACTTCTGTTAATGAAAAAGTTGATTCATTGCCTTCGAGACTATTGAATTAAGATTCTTATTTACTTTATTCTTCCCTAGGGTAATTACTGGCTGTTGACATTTTCGACATTCATCCCTATTTTAGTTTTTACCTTTAAATTTGAAGCATTTTTGAACTGAAATTTTGATTAATTAGCATAAATTATATATGTTACAACTTTCGATGAATGATATAAATGCTCTCAACCCATCCAGATTAAGAAAATGCATTTCATAAATTATATTATCATATACTTATATTCATACGTAGATAAATCTATATGCGAATATGACAAAAATTCTCGTCGGCATACAATATTGAAACATTGGTTAGAAAATGTGATTCTGCAGACATTCTATTGCACAATATTATGATATGCAAATTATGCAGTACAACTTACAAATTAGTTATGACCTTATTGGGATTTTATTTGCAAGTCAAGTTGTGAGAACCGTTCAGGCGATTTAGTCATACATTCAATTCTTTATTTAGTCGACTATCAATCATCTGATATAAATGGAAACTGAAGTCAATGTACATATCATAAGCATGAAGGAAACCAGGGGTTTGGGCTAGATTAATAAAATAAATCATTTCCAAAATATAGCAACTCTTGTATGTTAAAAACGAGCGCATCGATCATCCGAGATGAATAGGAAGAAGTACTTAATACGAAGAATTTCCTTGTGTTATAAGGATTCATCGGCATCAACAGGCTTCGCATTTATATTTAAATTCTCTTAGCAAAATCGAATTATATTAGTCACGCACTTTCACTGCTTTCTCTCTGATACTAGTTTAGTTACTACATTCCACAGACCTTAAAATAGATTCTCGATTAGCTTCAAGTTTTACATTGTTGTTTAGAGTGCAGCAATACGTGCGGGACTAGGTTTTAACCGATGGTGGTCGTGCTCGTAGCGACATTTTTCCTGTTCCTAAATTGGACTTTTTCTCTACAACTGGAATTGAAATCGTGCTGAAACTAAAGTGCTGAAACTAATATAGGTAATCGAGCTTCGCGAGAGAAATACAAATTTCTACCGATGAAATTTTTCATTTTCTTACTTCTGTCTGTACCTTGTATACTCCACATTTGCGCTTCAGATCAATGTTCATCTTCCTCTAGAGATAACCTATAATAAATAAAAAGAATGAAAGTGGTTTGGCCAGTTGGGGGAACTTAAGACAGTAAAACAAATGAATTTGGTTTGATGTCGAGTATTATTTCGAACTTTTTTTGTCATTCATGGTTTAAATAGTTAGTTACGCTCGGATTCAGAGATACACACTTCCTTTTTCCATCTTCTTCCTTTCAGTAAAACGAAATGATTCAGAAAATGATAAAAGGTAGAATACTGAAACGGAATCCCAGCTACGTTCGCAAGCTCATCATTCCACAAATTCAAATTATTTACTATACCATGCTGTACACGCGGAGAACACGGACTTCAGAAATTTTCAAAATAAAAATGAAATTCATCATTGCATATTAACAGATAGCTTACAAATTTAGAGGTTAACCAAGTCCTTCCTCACACAGGTAATTTTGCGATTTAAATCAGTTCTGGAAAGAAGCTGATGTTTATTTGTTTATTTATTTATTTAGTACAAATTAGTATCCCAATACAGGGTTTTTACACTAATAGGTTTTTGTGGTTTATCAACATAAATTTGTTTTTGAGTGACAAGTGGGAAAAACTTGTACAGTAAGAAAACCCACTTGTAGTTATGTATCACTACCCCATTTGGCACCCTCGTCAAATCTTATTAAATACATTAATATAACATTACGGATAAGAAGATTAGTCATTTTGATAAATCATGTGCTTCACTTGTGATTTAAGCAGTTACGTCAAGGTCGCAGCCTTCGTCCGTTTCAGGTTTTTTTCCTAACTTCTGTAAATAAACCTGTATTGCTTTTTTGAAAATATTAATATTAGTAATCGCAGGAATGTTATCGAGTCTTCTTATGAACGATCCAAAGGCAAACTCATTGACAGAAGTAGATCATCAATGTATTACTTTACTACTCTAGTGCTCCCTCCCCCTCCTATTGTCAACTGTGCAACGGTGATACGATTATAAAACGAATGTAGCTTAACATTTCACATAACACCCTGCGTTTGAATGCATGTATCAGTCCGTAAACCGTAACATCCCCATCCTATTGTCAACTGTGCAACGGTGATACGATTATAAAACGAATGTAGCTTAACATTTCACATAACACCCTGCGTTTGAATGCATGTATCAGTCCGTAAACCGTAATTTATAATATGTTGGTGAGAAGATGAAAATTGAGCATTCTCATGCTATTTATTTCTGCCCAACTGAACTGTAAACATTAATATTTACCGAAATTGCATTTTTTATTCCTTCCACATAAATTTCGAGTAGCCTTCATCCTAAGTATTATAAATTCAATATTGCAAACCGCACTATCAACAAGACCTAAGTTTAATGCAGTGTTAAAAGTAAACGAAATCACCAGTATAATTCTAAAGCTTCACCTCCGTCCTCCAGAGCTATCAGTTTCTAGTTGGATGCTTCATTTATCACTCTATTTTATTGCTTCATGAAAATTCGATCTTGTAGGTCTTCCTGTATATGTCTTCTAAACTCGTAAAGTTTTTTGAGCTAAACTCTCCTTGCAATGGGTCTTACTTCCGTATACAACAAGTGAGAATTTAACTGGTCGATGTTGAATCGACAGCAATAAAATTCACTTTTCATTACTTCATGTTTTACTACCATTAAATGAAATTCAAAGTTCACACGCTCAGCCGCACTTGTGAAATCATCCGTATATCTGCAGTTTCTACCACAATGATAATTTATGAACTACGGAATTTTCCAAAGATTCTTTCCACTTATATTTTGATTTCAGTGCTTCCTCTTCCAGTTGCAATTTGCTATGCACGGGGTAACAGTAATTCCCTGAAGTGGCAACATATCCGTATTTGCTGTTTTACTTTATACCTCAAACGTACCTAAAATATTGCTTCAGTGTGTTTTAAATATCGTCTCCAATTTTCATGCAGGCACACTCTAGGGAATTGTGGGAATGTTAAGGGAGTCAC
>JAHZNA010000087.1:0-24743 GCA_027743935.1 Sinodicranocentrus sp. ZH6
TTTCGAGCATGATTTTATTCATCATCAGGCCAGGTTTCTTAATATTGTATAGTTATTTCATAGTTGAAGAAGTGTTGACAATTGCAATTAGTTACACTAATTACATCTTTAGATTTAATAGTAACGATAACTTACAACCAGAATGTTTTTGTACTGTTTCTGAGAGTTAGTGGTTCTCATCTTTTATTTTCTTGCGACAAATTGGTTATTACAAGTGGTTTTATTGATGAGTAAAAGTAAATATCGGATATCCCGATTGTAAATGTAAAAATTTGAAGAACATATTTAAAACGTAAGTTAAACAAATAATACTCCAAGGAAACTAAACTATTTTTACAATATAAATACTTCTAGGCGGTAACCACATTCCTTGAAGACACAAATAATTCCGAAGCGAAAATAATTACATATCTAAGTAGTGTGTTCTACAGTACACCTTTAATTAAGAAAACTATGCCGTGTCTGATATTTAATATGGTAGGTGTTATTGAATATTTAAATACAAATCAATGCTTTGTAATGATTCTTATTTTCTATGTGTCATATTTTATTACAAAGAAAACAGAATTTGGCTCCTATACCCAACTTGGACTCACACCACCGATAGCATATGAAGAAAAACTTGAAGTAGACCTTGCAGTGGAAGATGTAGAAAGGGATTTTTCATCTAGCTCTGGAAAAATTGAGCAAAACACTACTCGATGACCTCGACACACCAACCAGTGAGATACAACTAAAAACTGCAGAAAAAGCCCAAGTTGAACAACTTCATGAAGTTGATATGAATATCAACTTGTCCCAAAACAACGAAATACTTGCTGATGGGGAAATTAACCTAAAACGTTCGTATCAATAAAATTTCATTGGTCCCTGGCCTGGAAAAGTTATAAAAACCGAATCTTGCAATGAGGGAGATAATGAGGATTCTGAAGCGGGTAAGAATATGACAGTGTTGAGCTAAATACATTTTCTCACAATTTTTCAAACAAGTCAGGTATAAATATACACCCCATAAAGATGATTTTAATCGGTATATTGTAAGTATTTACGACTTAATTGTTAAGTTTCAGAACTACAACGTTAGTTTTATTGATTTTATAATATGGTTATTTCATGCATAAAAACCATATTTGATACAATGGACGTTCGGGCACAGCGACGAAAACAAATTAGCTTAGTCAAATTGTTTACTAGAGGCATATTCTATTTTTACAGCATAAACTGGTTTCTACCAGCAATGGGTGATTATTAACATATAAGTATAATATTAATAATAAGTTGAAAAAGATTTTAAATATCTTGCAACAGAACGCGTTCTAGTTAGCCATTGGATTTTTTAGTTTAAAAAAATTTAATTGCTCCCATTTCAGGTGTGTTGTTGTATACTCTTGTGCAAGGCGACAAGATAAGCGCATTATTTCACGTTTCATTCTACGCTCTTCTCAAATGGTCGGATTAATTTGAGGCTAAAACGATTCTCACTGCCTAAACCATTCTGAATAGTACAAACATACATGCATGAATGTTACTTTATGATTAACTCTTTGTTAAAATAAATATAAAATAAAATAAATGTGTTATGTTTCTACTTTCCCTTCTGTCCTTTATGTTTGACTCCTTAACAGTTGCATTCCTGTACTAAGACGTTGGTCGATTGAGATAATAATTAGTCCTAACTGTGGTGTGGTAGCTGTGGCAGAGTTAAACTCAATAGCGTGGGTAACAGTGGGTAAAGTGGTTACTTTAGTTGTTGTTGATGGAATTCCGATTTTGATTGTTTGTAGTAGAGAAGTTACTTCGGGTTTTGATGGTGGAGTATGGATTTTAATTGTCTGTGGAGGAATAGTCGCTTTAGTTGTTGGTGGTATCCTAAAATATTTGATTGTCGGTAGTGGAGTAGTGACTGTGGTTGTTGGTGGAGGGCTATGGATTTTACTTGTTTGAGGGGGAGTATATATATATTGTAGTTGGTGGAATAGTCCTTTTGGTTACTGCTGCTGGAATTCGTTTTTTTTGTTTTAGGCGGAATGGTTATTTTGTTTGTTGGTGTTGGAGTATGGATCTTGATTGTTGTTGGTGTTGAAGTATGGATGTTGATTCTTGTTGGTGGAGTAATGATTATGTTTGCATGAACTCGTAATGATGGTATAGTTGTAAAATTTTGTTGAGTTTGGGTTTTGAGAACCTTCATGGTAGGCAAACGTGTGAGTGTATATGAAAAAATTAAATGCAATAAAAAGGTTTTTGTTCTTCTTTTTTCTTACCTGCTTCAAATCATTGACCATACATCGAGCAAAGGTACGTGTTTTCTTCCGTACCGGAGATTGATAATTCAAATGAACACACTTCTATTCAAAATCCAATGGTTGAATAAGCATGCATTTATTTAAGATGCAAGTCCCACATTTTTCATATTGGTGACATCCAAATGTGGTCACCAAAACAGATATACAAAATAAAACTGCTACTATCAACCTCATTTTTGACTAAAAAGTAGTTGTTATTTACTAAAAAACAATAAATAAAATATTATGTTGAGATAAAAGTATCTTAGTATTTAATCAAACTTAGCTTTAAAACAAAAAAAAAATGAAAATATTTTCAAATTGCTATTCTGTATTTAAGTTGTTTATCGGAGATACGCCCCTCTGACATGTGTACCTATCTGTCTGTATCTGTACCATTAGATAATGAGTAGGATTATCCAATGCGTAAGAATGCGTGTCAAGTACTTTATCTAAAGTGTGAAGTTTATCGTTGTGAAATAGCATTTTATATTAGCATTCTTCAATCTACAACCAGCTTCTTTGTGTTGTATCTTTGTCATACTGCGGGGGTTTGTGTTTGAACAAAACCAACTCAAACTGAGTTATATGCTACTGTAATGCATCAAGCAAGGTTTAATGTGGATATAAGGAGAAGGTAGAACCAAAATGATATACGACATAAATTCGCTTTCTACATGTGCCAGCTTTTTTTGTAATTCTTGGACAGCTTTTGTTTGCATTTTATGAGTTTCTAAAAGTTTTGAAACAAATTGGTTCATAAAATGTTTAAAAATCTTCGTTATGGTCTGTTCAGAATAGGACATTCTACTAACATAACATGCATTAATTTGTTCTTAAGCTGATTGGCAGTTTTGACAAAAAATATTGGTTCTTGCAATGGTATACATGTTTGAGCACATGATAACTACATGTAATGACATCTTAGTAGTGATATGTTTTCCAATTAGTCTATTTATTGACATTATCAATTTGTTTTAAGGTAATGGCTCCTTCAAAATTTATTGGAGGGAGAGGAAATTAATAATTAATAAAGAAAGGTATCGGAAGTTTCAAACAGTCATAGCCATAATTCGGTTTTAAACACTTGTTTTCGGTCCTCCGTTGATTCATACTAATTTTAAAAACATCTATTTCGACATCTCAGTTCCATAATTTTTTATGGCATATAAACTATTCCTTCACAGGAGCAACTTTAAGCTGGAGTCATTGACGAAGTCTAACTTTCGAATGCTAGTAAACGAGTTTTGGTAAAATTCTCCTGACCCCGTGAGGAAAGGAGGAGGCTCGGAACGGAAATGAGTTGAATGAGGAAAAGGATTATGCGTAAAATTTGAAAATATGTTTTGGGAGATAGAGACGCCATGTCAATTCCAGTATGGGAATGGCTGGACTTGTTAGTAAGGTGCCATAGTACGGCACCACTCCAAGAAAGAATGAATGCCACCTGAAACATATGGGATGCAATTTATCAACAATATTTGTTTTAAGAAATAGTTTTAATGGTGAAATGTGAACCTGCTGGAAATTTAATGTTTCTACTCCCAGCATCCCATTCTGCTGGAGAAAATAGGTTTAAAATGAGCTTGAAGGTTGTATTAAAACAATATAATATGTAATGTAGCTATGGAGAAAGGAAATTTTCCCTTTTCCGACTCTGTTGGACTCTCATTCCTTATGTAAATTATAAATGCTTCTTGCTGCACTGGAAATGACTTTATTTCAATTCAGAGTTGATCCATGATCTCACTTTTTTGTAACTTTGAAAGATTGACTAACAAGCTTGTGAAGTCTAGGTCTAAACGATTGTTAGGTTTTAAATTTCTTTCAATTTTGATGAAAATAATAATTTTCGAGAGCATTGAAATGTACAATTGCATTTTCCCTGACTATTTCAATTTTAGAAAAGTAGAATGTTTGCTAAATTAATTTCCTTTTGAACCTTTCTTTTCTACAATAGGAGTGTTTAATGGAGCGTGGTAAGCTTTTAATTAGATTAATTGTGGCAGCCATATTGGTCCTTTTTAAAGTATTTTTTCTTTAATATAAGGTAGTGACAGCTAATAAGGAAAAAGGGGCGTTGACAAGGAGAATCTGAAATGAGCATAAATTTTAAAAAGGTTATTTGACAAGGTGAAAGCTGTAATGACTTTATAAAAATAGGCAGAAATTATTCCGAGTGGAATCATACAATTACGAATATATATAACCAAGTTTTGCAGTAATTTTACATTTAGAATTTGCCAAGAAACCAAAAACAAAGAAGAGCGTCACCCAGTATTGGTTATAATGCTAATATCTGAAAAATTTTCGTTGATATTTTTTTCCCATGTGATTTGTAGCTGTCCGTAGTTATAAATATGCAATATATTGTAATACTTAACCAACCTCATTTTGTTAATTGGGATTTAAAATCAGACTTAAATAAAGTATCGCTCCTATTCTGCATGTGCGGCTTTTCATCACATATTCACCGAGAAACAAAAATTGAATGAGGTGAAGTTTCATTTACCACCAGGTTTTATAGCTGGGGCACGTACATGACTTAACAATGAAGTAAGATTTGTTAGAATTCTGTAAACAATACACCAAAAATTTGACAGGTGCTTTAGCTGTTCTAAGAACTATGTGCTGTAAAAAATTATCATTTTCGCAACAACTATTGCACTTCTGTAGCCCAGGGATAAAAATCTTATTGGAAATTAGGAAAATATTTTAATTATTCACGTTTTTGCATGTGTGGATAAGGGAATAAACAGTCATCGGTATAAAATGGACACTTATAATATGCGAATCGATGGCTGTGAAAATTCTTAAATTGAACATAGGAGATGCATAAATTATAATGAAATAATTAGTTTTTCAATTGATTTTTGAAAGGCTGTAACTTCCCATGTGTGCTTTAAATAAACAAGGAAACTTCAAAATGCAATAAGGAGCAACTTAACATGCATGACTTTGTTCTTAAGCTGATTGGCACTGTTCACATCAAAATATTGGTACTTGCATCCAATTTAGAAGTTTTAATTAAATTTTTGGTTGCACCATAATTACATAAAATGATGGTAGTGACATTTTCCTTCAAATAATGAATTCATAAAAATTTGCACATCGTTTTCCGCCAATGGTTCCCTCAAAATTTATCTGAGGGCGGTGAAATTAATAACGACAGATATCCGAAGTTTAAAACTGTCATAATCATAATTCAGTTTTGAATACCTGTGCCCTCCGTTGATTAGTAATAAAAACGTCTATCTCGATTTGTTCCGTAATTTTGTATGCCATGCAAACTATTTCCGACCAAAGAAGTAACTTTATGCTGCTGTTTTTGGGATTACTGATACAATCTGAAATCCGATTCCTAGTAAAACCCTGAAGAAGAGTTAAGAGTCAAAACTGAGAATGAATAAAGTGATGTCTACGGAGAGCAGCTGAAATTTTAATGAAAGATCTAGTTTTGAATTTTCAATTAACGGGAACATTCACATATATTGTTACTTTAGTGCTATATTACCTGAGCGAAAAAGCTATAGCTGAGATTGAAAACGCCATCCATTCCAAAAGCAACTTTGCCATGGTCTAAATCCAGAATTAAATTATGCCATTCGGCTTCATCGTCGCAATAAATTTTACGAATTTCCCTCTCCAACAGCCAATATTTGAAGGATGACATCTGGAAATGATATTTTATCAAGGAATACTAATACATCATTTGAATGTTTTGTAAGGAAAAGATATTGAATTATGCATGAATTAACGAATTAATTAACTTGCTTTTCTTGTCACGTCAGCTTCAATTATATAAGACATGTGAAGAAGAACCAATCCAGATAAGGCATATACAAAGTTAAAAGGTTTGCCTGAAGTGATCTCCTTTTTGAAGTAAAATATGATGCGCAACGTGAACGCGAGGATCCAGACCAATGTCAGCAAAGCCCAGGTGGAATTCATTAAACGGAATATTTTCTTTAAATATTCGTACTCTTCTGTGATAACCTTCTGAACACTTGTTTTCTTCAATAATAGCTGTTTTGAAGATGTCACCTGCTTTACAACGCGCTCAAAGTTATCCACAGCTGTCCACATGGTGTAGGGAAGAACGCTCAAATAAAATAGGTCAATCATGCAATATCTCACAGCAGAGTTGACATCTATTGCCAGTTCCACACATCCAAGAAAATTATCCACAAGTGGAGAACTGGAATTGTGGAAATCCTCAAGAGAGAATCTTTTTTTCATCTTTTTTGCCAAGGAGTTGAGAGCTTCCGAGGAAAACTCCAATTGGCCTGATACTACAAACGTTTCCCAAAAGTAAAAGGCTAATTTCATGAACGAGTAAAAAAGCACAAAGAGGACGTAGCTCTGGATGCATTTCAAAGGAAAAGAGGATCCGCTTGTAGAAATGTGAGGAAAGCTTGTTTTACCAACTTTGTTTAGAGCTTTGGTCATTTTCTCCCGGCTCCAGGAGGAAAAAAGTAGGCTCGGAACGGAAATGAGTTGGATGAGGAGAAGGATTATGCGTAAAATTTGAAAGTATTTCTTCGGGGATTGAGACGCCATGTCGATTCCATTATGGGAAAGGCTGGACATGTTTGTAAGGTGCAATAGTACGGCACCACTCCAGGAGAGAATGAATGCCACCTGAAAATATGGGATACAATCTATCAACATAATTTGTTTCAAGGAATATTTTTATGGTGAATTGCTAACCTGCTGGACTTTCCATGTTTTTAACTCCCAGCATCCCGTCCTCCTGGAGAAAACAGGTTTAAAAGGAGCATGAAGATTGTAATAACTCAAAATAAAGAAACCATGGAGAAAGGAAATTTTCCCTGGTTTTTCAAACTCTGCTTGACATTTGATCGAGTTTATGAATGCTTCTTGCTTTATTTGAATTAATTTTATTTCTCTTGGATTGAAATGGGATCCTTTGTCTGTCCATTGTTGCTTCATGACCTTACTTTTTGTAAATTTAAAGGTGTACAGTTGACTAGCGGCTTATGGTCTCCCAGATAGAACTAGGGTTAGCTTTGAATTTTCTTGTATTTTTTATGAAAAGTTTTTAAACAAAAACTTGGGAGCACTGACATGAGCACAACTTCATGCTTTCCTTTAACTTGCGATACTAAGTCATATTTAGGCGTATCTCGCAATATTTGCAAAATTAATGTCTTTTTGAACCTTCGTTTTCTTACATTTGGAATGTTACATTGAGCGTGGTAGGTTGTCAATTTAATAAATTAATGTATGCATTTTTAAGATAGTTTTTCTTCAACAACAGAAGTGGCAGCTTTAGAGTCGAAGCTAATAGAAATCTTCATTGACATTGTAGAAATAGGAGGTATTTAATCCTCTTAAAATTCAGTGCTCACTTTTTTTCAAATGGAGAGAAAACATTTTTTACTTAAAGTGGGCTACTAATTAATTTCCTACAATTTACTACGTTTCATTCATTTATTTATTTAGTTGACAAAAAGTAAATCCAATTAAAAAACTACAGGCTTCCTCCTGTTTTTAGCAAAACTATAAATTTGTGAAAAGCTAGTTAACCAGGAGAATAGTTAGGAGTCGAAGCTGAGAATGAATAAGGTTATGTCGACTGAGAGAAGCTGAAATTTTTGTTGACTTGCGTTAGTTTAGAATTTTTGATGAAAGGAAAATGCGTATTTTATGTTGGTATGTTTAGTACAAAAATACCTGAGCAAAAAAGCTATAGCTGAGGTGGAACATGCCATCCATCCCAAGTGCAACTTTGCCATGGTCTAAATCTAGAATTAAATTATGCCATTCAAAATGTTTTAGTAGCATTGAGGAACTGCTTGGAACTTTTCAATTTTCTTCTCTGGAACCTTTATCAAATGACATTGGTATGTATTGTGAATGTGACTTGTGACATTGTGTATGGAAAATTCAAAAAAAAATTATAAATCGACGAGAGAATTGTACCTCTCTGGTAATTGCTAGCATGTAGTAGTGTTTATTGTGTCCCAATAAACAATTTGCATCGAAATAATTTGAAGATTTTTTTCTATGTCCTCAATGTCGACAAATTTCATCTATATAGTGTCGTTTATGTACATATTTAAAACGGTTACACATTATCTAATACTAAGACAGTTAAATCTTGTCTAAATGATAACGAAATAAACGAATAAGTTAAATCACTTAACAGTAGCATGTAAAATGTGTCGAAAGGGTAACACAGATTATAATGCAAACTTCCATCGAAAATGTGTTATCTAAGTAACGCCGAAGATATGCTTAAAACAGCGTTGGATGACAACATATATATGTGCATCGAAACAACGTCAAAACTGCATGCAAAACTCGACGACTTTTTTTGTCCGTTTGAAGATCAGGTTAGAACCTGTCTTGGTCGATCCTGCTGCATACATCGTCTCAGCTTACCGGCAGTCTTTGTGAAGATCAACATTGCACTTATTCCGTTATTATTTTCAAACGATTTTAGAAATGAAATCATTTTCAGTTGTTCTTTTTAAAAAAACAAGTGAAGTGGCAGTTATTCCATCTAAATGGTTGACTGCTGATAGCAGTGAATGTTATTGGCCAGTTAAAAAGCCTAACAATTTTGTTAAACTATTAAAAAAAGAAACTTCACTACCAGGACTGGATTGGCAACTCTGGGAATGTGAGCATGTTAAAAGTTATGGTAAGTTATGCTCAAGTGTAATTGTGTTTGTACTTAAGTATTAAAATTTTTAGCTTTAGTAAGCTTAAGCATTTGAGTTAAGTTCAATTTCTTTCATTTGGGCTTTATTTAGACACGTACGAAAAAGCGAGTAAAAAGGTTGAGCGTTATACCATCAGATCAGACATTGACACAAGTGAAGGAGATAATCAACATTCTCGAAGACAGACTGATGTTCCATTGTTTCAGCTAGTAGCTCCGCCTGAGGGGAATCTTTTTCCTGGGACATCGACATCACTTGTCACTGTTGTCAACCCCAGTACTTTAACTGAAGCAGTCGACAAGGACCATTCAAACTCACAAGTTCAAGAGTTTGGGGACATAGAGAGCGAGAGTTTAAACATTGGTACCAACCTTTTTATTGATGACTCTCGAATTCTTAAAAATTTAATGAATTTGGCAACCTGTAAACTTTACAATATTTTTTATAATTCAGGTGAAGTTAGAGACACGGCTAATCCACATGATGTGTTTGAAATTGGTTATTATCTCATTATTAACCTATCTTTTTGATTTTTGTAAAAGCAATCAACATTTAAAATAAATATCGTTGTATTTCAGTAGGCAATGAAACAACATTTCCTCTGGCGACTCAATCTGACGTAGAAGAACTTCGACGCGAATTAAGAGGTTAATCGATCTCTAACATTAAACTATTCAAAATTGTACCACTAAAATTTAGTTGCAGTCAGTGTAGTAACATATGATTTTATTTGGTATTTGCAGAATTTCAAGAAGTTTCACTGAAGAAACTGGAAGGGCTTAAGCAAGATTTAGCTGAAATTCGCCAGTTACTTTCTTCTGTGCTTGCAACTGACTCAAAAAATGGTAAAAAAGCTGTCACAATTTTCAAATTAATACCAATCAGAAATTTGGATGGGCTTCGGAACCTTGAGAAGGAGCTGTTAGACGAAACATCATATACCGAATTGGTAAGGTTCATATAATATCATGTGAAACTAATTATATTTAATACATTTGCAGCACAAGTAATAAGTAATTGTACTACTTCAAAATTAACTTTTTCCACAGTTATCCATGTTCTGCAGAATCGGAGGTAGTACTGCAACTCAACACGTGTACAATATACTGCGCTCCGCTTTTTCGAATGAATTGCTTCCAAATGTACGGCTCACGGACTCTACTGGAAAAGTAGCTTTGAAAACAAGTATTGTTGTAAAAGTTTTAAAAGGTTGGTTTCCCTTTTCAAATTAATGCGAATTCACATTATTTTTTCAAATCTTTTAAAAACAAATTGTCTGTGAACTGTAGAAGCTGTCCAGAACTCTTACAAGATTCCAGACTCACAAATTAACAAAGCCATTGGTAGTTGGTTCCGAAATCACGGATACATTCTTGAAAATGACGCCCGTTCTAAAAACAACTCCAAGAAGCACTCGTCGTCGGAGAATACGCCGTGCGGTGGAAGCAGCATTGACTCGAATTCGGAAGGGGAGACGTAGATTGACAGACGAATTTAATGCTCCAATTAATGATATACCTAGTTTGGACGATGATAATTTAGAATATAGCGAAAGTTTACTCAGTCAAACAAATGTTAATGGTAAAGTACATAGTAAGATTAACAAGAATGACGAATTGCAGAAATGGGCATTTGAAAATAACGTAACGCAGAAATGTTTAGGAAGTCTATTGCATTTACTTCGTGATTGGCTACCGCATGATAACCTTCCAAAAGATCCCCGAACAATATTAGGGACTCAAACTAACGTGAAATTGATTAAGATTGAAGGGGGCTTTCTTTACCATTTCGGAATAGAAGTTCAGTTGCGGCAATTCTTAGAAAATAGGGCAAAACTTAATTTGGTGCATAAACTCACAGCCCTAACAAACATTAAAAATTTAATCACTGTTACATTAGGTATTGATGGTCTTCCACTGAGCAGAAGTTCAAATTCTCAGTTTTGGCCTGTTCTAGGTTACTTTGATGGTTATTCGGAAAAAATATTTGTACTAAGTATTTATTTTGGTGATAGAAAGCCAGCAAATGTTGACGAGTTTTTAAGTCCATTTGTCGAAGAAATGAAATTACTTGAAGAGAATGGAATAGTTTTTGAAAATGTGACGTACAATATTAGAATCCGATGTGTTATTGCTGATGCACCTGCTCGGAGTTTTATAAAACGATGTAAAAATCACAATGCATACTACGGTTGTGAAAGGTGCTTCAGAAAGGGAAAATGGCGGAAGAGGGTTACTTACGCGGGTGAAAAGGAAGCTGAACTTTACACGGATCTCAGTTTTTCTCAGCAAACATTTGCACAGCACCATGACGGTGTCAGTCCATTAAGTCAGTTAAAATTAGGTTTGATTACGCAAATCCCTCTTGATTACATGCATCTTTGTTTACTTGGAATTATGAAAAGGTTATTGCTAATGTGGACAGAAGGTCCGCTTCCATTTAAACTAGCCCCTAGATTAATTCGTAAAATTTCAAAAAGGTTGGAAGAATTTAAAGTTAATATTCCGTCCAATTTTAATAGAAAAACGAGAGGACTTTCTGATTTAAGGCATTGGAAAGCTACAGAGTTCCGTTTGTTTTTACTGTACGTCGGTCCAGTAGTTTTACATGACTTATTAGATAAAAAAAGATTTGACCACTTTATGCTATTTCATACTGCAATTTACATTTTAGTTTCAGATGCCGCCGATGACCCAAAATGGGTCGACTATGCCAAATCATTGCTTTCCAAATTTGTTAATGAGTTTTCGTCTGTGTATTCAAAAGATTGTTGTGTGTTTAACGTGCATATGCTTTCGCATTTGCATCTCGATTCAATGAATTTCGGAAAATTAGATAGCTTCAGTGCATTTCCATTCGAGAATTTTATGAAAACTTTAAAATCATACGTTAGATCTCATAAAAACAAATTATCGCAGGTTGTAAGTAGAATACTTGAACGACAGGGAATTCAGAACGAGAAGCTTAATAATATAGAATTCGGTAAAATTACTTTGCGTAAAAATGTCAAAGACAATTGTTATCTTACTAGTAACTCTAAAATATGCATTCTTAAAAAACATTGTTTGAGTTCAGAAAGCTTCACTGTCCAATATTTTCGTTTACAGTCTGAAGTGGACTACTACCCTCTCTCGAGTACTAAGTTAAGTATCTACATAGTTCAAAATGAAAAGAGGTCAACTAAAGAGTTAAAGTATAGAGATTTAATTAAAAAATGTGTGTTATTGCCATTTAAAGAAAAATACTTTGCTATACCGTTATGTAGTTCCTAATAATGTTTACCAAAATGCAATGATCAATTTTTTGAAATAAATTTTTGTATCATATGACATCGCGAATTAGCATTGCAATTTAAAGATACATATTATTCACTGGAAGCATATATATATACTATGATTTGAAAGATATGGAATTGGTGCGTATTATATGCCACTACTGTATCGAAACTACATCTAGTAAAAGGTGCATAATTGACAAATTATATGCATACACTGTCGCTATCACGAAAAAGTCAAAGTAAGATGCTGTCTAGATATACAATTGGGTGATACATAGTAGATACAAAAAAATGTTGCATTTCGATATTTTATCGACGGAAATTTTAAGATATCAAGTAGTTGCCCTTTCGACACTAAATTGTTTATTGGGTTCGGCTTCATCGTCACAATACAGTTCACCAAGTTTTCTCTCCAACAGCCAGGATTTGAAGGAGGACATCTGGAATTGAAATAAAATTGTAGCTTTGTTAATCATCACAAATAGATATACAATTGGGTGATACATAGTAGATACAAAAAAATGTTGCATTTCGATATTTTATCGACGGAAATTTT
Source organism: Sinodicranocentrus sp. ZH6 (assembly GCA_027743935.1). Classification (NCBI taxonomy): domain Eukaryota; kingdom Metazoa; phylum Arthropoda; class Collembola; order Entomobryomorpha; family Entomobryidae; genus Sinodicranocentrus; species Sinodicranocentrus sp. ZH6. The sequence continues at coordinate 12,811 of JAHZNA010000087.1, forward strand.
AAGATATCAAGTAGTTGCCCTTTCGACACTAAATTGTTTATTGGGGTGACACTAAATATATACCCTTAAGCAGATTTGTTTTAAATAACCACTCACGTGACTTTGCCAATATAAATGATACTAGTAAAATGGTGGATGGTGTGGGAAATATAATACCTAATTGCACCTACGTATTAGGTTTACATGATTCTTTTTTTCGTTGTGAAACTGTATTCCTCCAAGTTGGATAAACCTACGAAAATAATTTATTAGCCGTTATTAAGTAGATTAGATTTGTATGCATCGCCCATAGGAGAAGCGACATTGACAAGGACATTATGTTGCATGTTTTGCGTGTTTCACGTGTATAGGAAAGGAAATTGTCAAACGAATAAAATATGAGAAAATAGTAGGGAAGGCGATGGATGGAATCCGAAGAAAGTCAAAACATGTCATACTTGCTTGCTGCGTAATGGTAATAGTCATGATTAGTTTACTTACTTGCTCCAAGGGAAAAATATAACTTTCCACGTCCGTCCACTATGTTCTCAAAGTTTAGACTTTGTGATGAAGCTCATGTGCACCCTGCTCAACTTGAATATGGTTGCAATAGTTCGATGTATGTATAATCCTTATAGCATTGGACCATAATTTTGTCTCTAAATTATTTTCAAACTTGACCTAGCCAAGGTTTATCGTTTCGTCCCTTGCAAGCTTCAATGGCGTTTTAACATTTGTCGCTACAATAATCACTGTGAGGAAGCCGCTTCTTTGTAACTCATTTTTTCCTACTGAAGCGCAATAAAGATGTCCAATGACAACATTGATGATAAAGATGAGATTAAATCTAGAGTTTTTATTACTAAGAAAGATGTCATTTTACAATAATTTATAACTGCTACATTGATTATGCCAACGGTAAGCAATGACAAGTGATGATGTTAGAGCAGTAAGTAGTGCCAAACGGAAATGCATGCCCATAAAAGAAGAAGTTTTTATATGAGGGAAGAATAATGGGGTAATTGTTTTTTCAGGTGATGGACAGATTAGGACAAGGAATTAAAGCGGTTACTGTCATTCGTAAATAACGTCATTGAACCGAACAAAGCAGATGCGCTTGGGTTTTAAGCTACTGCAGCAAACTTTTTGAATTGATTCTTTCATTGAGATAGAATCATCTCAACAGGACTCCGTGCTCAACTTGACCTCGGCATGTCATCTCGTCTCATAGAACATTTTTTTTACAACTCACTTACTTATCATATCATATCCCCATCTTCAACGAGTCACTCAAAGTTACAGGCCACAGGCGAGTTGATGTTTGGAGAGATTTCATTTTCCATGATATTTGATACCAATTAGGATTTCATATTTTCAGGACTTGTTTAGCCAGGAAATACCGGGTCCATAAATAGGTACATAAAATATTTTTCGTATGATGATAGTAGCAGAGTTAATAATTTCGATTTATTCATTAAATCTGTAACGACTGGTGCATAATTAAACGCAAATAAAAATACTTGACGGCCGTAGGCCTACAAAACAGCAAACTTAAATTCACAATTGCAAACAATTCGTTGAGCTGAGCATATTTCAGAATTACATAAATTTCTAAGGTTTACGACACTTTTCATTAAAATTGTTGTTCCTTTTTAAAATTTAGCTCATCAGTCCACAACCCTCTTCATAACTCTTTAAGTATTCTTTGTCATTACTGCATGTCATTCCCTTCAGAAGATGGAATTTATGTGTCCATATATATTTTTACAATAATTGTTTGTTTTATGTGTGAGGTGTGGATCAACTGACCTGCCTACTTTGTCAATCTCTGGCCATGATATGCCAACAAAAGCATGCTCTCGTCTTCCATCTTGTTAAACATTTTTTTATGCAAACAATCCTCCTCTTTCTTCTCGCTTTCAGTTGTAAAACCTTGTTTGAAAGGTTTCAATTTTTAAAAGTGTTTGCAATTGGCATTTATATTTTGCGAGATAATGCCAAGCATCGAGACCACCTGTGCCATTCTAATGTCACTTTTTATTATATCAGAATTACATCACCTACAAAAAAGGAAGAATCCAATCACCCTAAGAGTCTATTTATGCTCCAATATATCTCTCAACAATGACACGAAGAAGATGAAAAATGAAATGAAAATATCAATTCATTCTCTCTCGTCATCTCACTCTGCAAAATTAAATATTGACTTTGCCAATTGAAAGAATAGTTATTCCTCTGATTTGCAAATACGTAAGATAAAATGTGTTATGTTGTTGCAACATAAATTAGCTTGATGGATGATGGGAAAGAAGAAGCTAACTTTTCCCTTGCCTTGACTTTGCTTCCTTATTCGGAAGGACGACGCTGCAAGACTGCACTTTGTCCCGTGCCATTTAGCAAACTATGATCAAGGCAAACATTCACAGCTCAAATTTCATCTGAAAGGAAACAAGTCAGGAGGAGGTGACAATGCCACAAAATGTGTGAGACTAGCCGTAATGACTTTTCTAGTTCAGTCAAGTCGAGATTGACGCATCTTTAAAAAAAATGATGCAATGGGAAAGATGTAGCGAACAATTTATTAACTCTTGTCTAGAGTCTACTCCATTACAACAATGTCTGCATCATCGTAAAAGATTAATTTCGAAACTTGTGATGTCCTCCCTCAGGTGTGATGTACCATTAATTCGGTAGAGTAGAATATGATATAGGGAAAAAATCTAGATCAGCCTAGGATATGCTTCATGGTCAGTAGATCATTTAGTAAGTGTAAGGATGGGATGATGCCAGTAAAGTAATAGCAATTAAAAGCAATGTTTGAAGGAATTTGAGTGTTTTCGTCATTTCTCGCGTACTTTGTTTTTATTTCATTTGGTCGATGGATGGAGGTGAGAAGGAGAATGAGTGGAGTCACCCACACCATAAACAAAATAAAAAATTCTCACCTTTTACTTTCATCATTATGAATCGTAATGATTAATTACATCTCAAGTTACCTCGTAAATTAAAAGTGTTAGAAGGCTGTCTTCCCCCTCACACAAGTAAACTCCAAAGGTATTAATGGAAATGCTACATCGACTCGCTTTAAAAAGGATCGTAAAATAAACCGTAAAGTTTTTGCAGTTCTGGGAAAATGTTAGCCAACACCCGAAATGTTGGCTGAATTTTTGTCAGGCAGTTAAATACTGTATGAGTATTTTATACAATATTTTCGCAAAGTGGGGAATAAAATAACACGTGCTGATTTGATTTCCAAAAGAATGAAATACAGATTAATCAAACAAAAATTTAATTGCAGTTTACATGAATGAATGGTTTTGTGACTGTCTTATATGCCTTGAATAATGCTGGAATACTGGCATCATAATAATGTGTTGATGGTCGATTGGGTAGCCAACCCTAAAGATATTGTTAAACCTAAATGGCAGCAATGAAATAGTATCGCTTATGAAAGTGCAGAAATAGAATTAACTCGTGTCAAGTTGCTGTTTCAATTATTAATGTCTTATTTCAGGGTATATTTAGCAAATGAACTATTTTCATTTTGCTTTAGTGTAGTGAACTTTCTGGAGAATCTTTGTTCGTGCAGTTTTCCAGCAATTTAAAACCGAGTTTGTTTTCTGTTTTGCTTTGTAGTTGAACTCATATTTTACAGGAGAGGTTCTGTTCTCTTATTATAAAGTCAGATTCCATTATTGCAATTACAAACTTGACAGAACTTTTATTTCGGACAATCATGGATTGGGGTTCCGAACTTCAAAATTTATTGCATTCTTCGGCATTTTACGATACAAAATCGACATTTATCGAGAGTCGACCAATTTCCACAACTAAATTTATAGTAACTAGACTTCTTGGTTTGTGTGGGGTATCATTGTTTCTCATTTTAATTGTTAGAAAGATAGTGGAAAATATTGTGAAATTTAAAAAGGGCAATAGTTGGCTGGACACACTTGCCGGACCAAAACCCCTCTGGCTGATTGGAAATGCTCATCAATTGTGGTCATTGAAAAGTGAAAGTCTAACAAAATTGAATGCAGTAGCAAGAAATACCTTTGAATTTAAGAATAACAAACTGGTTTTCTGATTAGATCGGCTGAAAACATGGGAATTATGGTGTCAAAAATACGGGCCTTGCTTTACCTTTCGAGTAGGAGCAGAAAAAATTATAAGTGTTGAACACAGTAGAGCACATTCAGGTAAGACGCTCAAGCAAACTGATTTTGTTAGTGCATTTTAACCATCTATTATCTATACATTTTAAATATTAGAAACTTCTGTCATCGGGAGACAATGCTTATTTGCAAAAGTCTTCAGCCTACAAAATATTTTGCCCATTTTTGGGGGACGGTTTGATCAACTCCAGAGGTAAAAAATATTAATATATTGTAATCAATTGAACTAGTTAGCTAACAATGTTTGTTAACAGCGCAGAAGTGGAAACCCCGCCGTAAATTGCTTACTAAGGCATTCACAATGCAGGCATTTCAGGGCTACATGAATGTTTACAATAAAGAGAGTCGAATATTGTTAGCACAGCTCCAGAAACTTTTTCCGGAAAGAAGTGATGATAATGGTGAATTAACTCGGGCTAAACCAGTCAATAGACTACTGTGGAACGCCGGTCTTCGAACAGTATGCGGTAACTTTTTAAAAAAAAACACAGTATTTTTTGATGATATGATGATAAATGACAATATTAATGTTTTGGGAATATATTCTCCAGAAACAGTGATGGGAATAGATATTCTTGAAGTGGAAGGTGGGAACAAGAATGGCAGAAACATTAGAAACGTGAGTGATTTGTTGTGTCACTAATTTTATTACTCAATTGGATAAAATTAATAATAAGACGCTTGCTTAAATTTTGCTAGTTGTAAGAAATTATGCATGATGCGGTTACTTCAGCCATGGCTGCTTAATGAATGGATTTGGTGGTTACATCCGCAATCTAAACTTTTAAACTCGGGTGCGAAGCTACTAGTGGAGTTTACGATGAAAGTGATTAATATTCACAAAAAACAGACAGAAATGGAAAGCAATGCTGATGAAATTCAAAAAGTCACAGATCAAGATTCCTCCTTTATTTTAGGTATGTATTATGCATACCAACATTTTTTAAATAAAATTGAGGACATGCATGACCAATTTGTTTTGGATGTAACAGGGAAGAAACCGTTCCGCAGCATGATTGAGGAGATGATGTCCGCAGGGATTGATGAAGACGGGATTATCGAAGAAGTGCGAACAATGATTAGTGCAGTTGAGTAACATGCATGCATTGCAATGCATTTTTGTACCTTTTGTTTGTTTTGTAGCTTTAAGCCATACTCATTTGCATGCTTTTTCTGCAGGGCTACGAAACGACAGCGACGACGATGCAGTTTCTCATGTTTCTCCTCGCACTCAATCCACATCATCAGGTAGATTCAATCATTATCCTCTATTAAACTTATTAAATATGTAGGAACCTTGAAACGTGCACTAAATTAGGGATATCTGTGTTGTATAGAAAATGTGTCAAGTGGAGGTGGATGAAGTCTTTTACGATGACTCACTTTGCCCCGGTGGTGACTTCAGGTACGAATCATTATCGAGTTTAAAGTACTTGGAAAGATGTATTTTTGAAACCCTTCGCCTCTTCCCGGTTGCATTTTTATTTATGAGGACCCTGGAAAAATCACTTAAATTAGGTTAGTTCTAGATTTTATGTTATGTGAAAACTATTAAAATTCTCGAAAATTTTTTGAGGTTTTTATTCTTGTTTTATTCTTAGATGACCGACTGAATTTGCCTACGAATTCAACCGTAGCAATTTTCATTCCTGGAGTTCACCGCAACCCCGAATATTATCCCGATCCGAATACCTTCAATCCAGATAGGTTCCTTCCCGAGGTAGTCAAAGAACGAATTTTAAGTTTGGAATTCTTGAGCTTAAAGTGACTGCTGCAAGGATTCTTCAAAAGTTTACAATACGGACAACGGACAACATGGAGAATGTCCTTATCATGTCAGATATTGTCCTAAACCCCGAGCGACCTTACAATTTCATTTTAGAGAGAAGACCCAGACCCTAATTTTAGGTGTGCAATGAGATCAGTTTATGAGTTTACCAAAGGTACAGAAAGGTATTTAGGAAAATGATTGTATAAATTAATAATGACAATTGAATCGACAATGTAATCGAAAAAATATACATTTTATTTTGCCTTGAAGAATGAAATTCTTGAGAAAAAAAATCTAGTGACCAATCAATCTTATAATTGTTTTCCTCTCGTTGTTTGCATATCTCCCAAAAACAAACAATTCTTTTTAAAAGTGACCACAACAAACTTCCGCATCTTTATGATTCCATATTATCATATCACATGATCCATCTTGAGCAAACAGCGAGACATGAAGAAGGGGAATTGTGTGAAAAATTCCCTTTATTTTGAAAGTCACATCTTACATTTTCGTATCGTCTTGTAAATAATAATGAGGTGTTTGTCCAATTCCTTAGTATAAAATTATTGCCAAGGTCGTCATAAATTAGCTCTAATTTAGTAAACAATGAAGGGAACAATGAGCCACCGTCGTGTGTCGGCTTAAGCTCCTACTAGTTTCTTCCTTAAATGATACTCACAACACAGCATGAGGATGAGAAAGGTACTTCAAAAAAATTTGTTACATGTCCCGTTTTTTGAATGTCACTAAAATCTCTCACGCGGCTCTATGTTCGCATGACATGACAAAAAAAGTAGCCATTGAGAAGATGACACCTTTGAATGAAAAAATATTTTGTGAGTCCTACTGTTTTACGTAAACTCTTAAAGTTTTCGAGCAATCGTGCGATATGAAAAATTTAAAACACTACTAAACCAAAAACTTCCTCCTCATGTGCAATTTTCGCAGTTGCAAATTCTTATACAAAATAAATTCCTTGTGTGAATCTTTAAATCTGTCAAAAAATAAATCTTGCTATAATTTGCTCAATTAATAAAAACTCCTTTAGATAATTATGCATTGAAGAGACAAGAGATTAGCTGAAATGGTTGTAAGTGTAAAAAGTGTAATCATCTTGCACAAGTTGTGTTTGCTCTAATCTCTGAGAATAATGTGACATTCCTCCTTGTCTGATATGAAGTCCACTGCCAGTGCATCGTATGCAGAAAGTGAGCCGAAGCAATATGGTTTCCATTGCATAACGTACACATTCACAATGTATTACAGTGGTTCACACGTATTTGAGAAAGAGATTAACATCCCTGCAGTTGCACAACAAGCTAAATAAGTATGATGATTATTTACCCGTTTTCTCGCCTCATCGCACCTTCTTGATGTCTCGAACAAGAGCCGAAATTGGCTGTAACGAAACCAACCCAAGTTCATTTTAGTAGAGTGTCTTTAAAATACAGCAAAAAATGAAATAGTCAGAAAAATATTATTCATGAGTAATTTTTCCATTCAAGTCCATGGCTGCATTAAGTTTGAAATTACGCACTTCTCTCACATGGGATTATCCTTGCAGCGTCAAGTTGCTCCATCGGACGCCACCATCAAGACTTTTCTATACAATAAAAATAAGCACCTCTTCTGTTTTAATGAATGATTCGAACAAACGAAGATGATGATGGGGGATGCTCCAAAAAAATAACGCTCTGCAATTTACAAACAACAGAATTTGGTACACAACTTGAAAAGATTTCATTGTCGAGGTACAATAAAAATTGATGACTTTCAATGTGACCAATATATTTCTAGATATGAGGTGATGACAAGAAGGGAGTATTTAATTAAAACTTGTGCATATTTCGCTTGCATTGAGCAAAACTGAGAAAATTAAATGACATGACGAGAATACCTATAATAAATGGGGTAGAATTCACAAATGACTTGTGTTTTTCCTCACTGGTTCACTTTTCAAACTAAAACTAGATGATAATGGATATGACCTTATAAATCCAATGGAGATTTACTTCCCTCTATGAAACCCCATTTTTCTTCAAATAAGTATCATTCTCTTTTTCTGTTGACTAATTTCCCGTTCACTTTTCGTCATATGCGAGAAAAGTAAATAAAGCCCATTTTGCTAATTCATTTGCATTTTCTCATTTATTAGGTCATTCTCCGTAAGCAATTTATCTATATGTGGACGAATAAGACATTGATACAAATTCCTTAAAGTTGTTTTTATTCATCATCATCTTCATCACCAACTTTCCATTCCATTTATTAATTGACACGGTACAGTGGACAATGTAAATGGGTGGCCTTCAATCGGCTAAAAATCAAACAAACGCCAAATAATTTTTTTCATCTCTCGCTCACCCCCATTTTCAACCGAGTCATTTACAACTGTTATGTATCTTACGCATATGTGAGCTATATTTTTTTGTTTGGGAGTTGCATAACCATGAAAATAAAAAGAGAAGAAGCGTTAAGGAAAACGTCTCAAAGTTGAAGCCTACCGCTGAGTCCTGACAACGCGCTGACATGACCATGTGGATTTTGTCAATTGATGAATTGAGGTGCCTTGTAGGCACTCCACATGTTATAAATTCTACACGTCCATTTTAATCGGATCGACAGCTGAAAAAAAATTGTACGATCAACATCTTCTTCACTCGCTACCCATTTGTCAATCAAATAAGGTGTAGAGCGGAGGAGACCAATCTGCAAAGCGTCAAGTCAAGGTGGCCCATCATGGCAAAAAAAGGACACCAGTGCAAGTGGACAGTGTGAAATGGGATGATGGCTAAAAAATCAAACTGATTGCCACGCTTTGCACGTATAATTAGTTTGGAAATGAAAGCATTTCATTACGCTGCACAGCACACGCGTGAAGGGATGACAAAGTAGAAAAAAATCAGCCGACAAGGGACCATCGGCGGAGGATGTGTGATGGGAAAATGATGAGTCACGGCTGAATCCTCCTTTTTAGCTAAATGATTTTACAAATGATGACAGGGATGAGACAGCAAATGCATTCTGCTTAATGAACATGTTTGACTTTTTTTCAATTTGCCCATTTATGCGCTCCCTTTATTTTGTAAGGTTGATGGTGGTATTGGCATGGTATGATGTTTAATCGGTTGGAGGAAAAGGGTACCCGTGGAGAGGTGAAGTTTGACAGATGAAATGATCAAAGGAAGACGTAAACATGAGAGCCGAGGTCAGTTTGCACTTTGCCTTAGATTTCCCACTTGTGGTAGAGATTGCACTAATTATTATCAATTGTTTGTGGGAATAAGGCGGTAGTGGAGAGGAGACGTGAAGTGGTGGTGAGATTTGTGGAGTAAAAGAAGCTTCAATTGGATGATGATGCACTTTGGTCTAATTAGAAGAATGAGGTGATTCGAAAAGAAGTACTGAACTCTTCAGAGAAGAGTGACATTTGAAGGGAACACATTTTTTACGCGGTGTCGTGCGTCGTGCTGCAAATACTCTGTTTTTTTCTGTTTGCTCGCTTTTATTTCAGCCGTTTTTCGATCTCAAGGACGAGGACGAGTTGGGAAATTAGAAAATCATTATCATATTCATGTGGTTTCTTCTTTTAGTGTGATATTTACAATTACAGATTTGGTTTTAATGAAGATTTTGTTTTTTGACAAATTAGCATCATGCTGATGTCATGATTTGTTCATAATTGAAAAATTTGTAGGTTTTATATTATAAGAAATTATTTCAATTTATAGTAATTATTTATGACTAGAGGCAAAGGAGTATCATTTCATGAGATAATTTGCATTATGCATTTACCATGTTTAAACATAGAAGCTCCGATTTTTGTGTATCGTTGAATGAGCAATAATAAATACTATTATGCCAATGATGAATATCAGTAATTGTATAACCCAACCAATCAGCATTTGTAATGACGAGAATATATATCTGCTAGACAGGTCGCGAACACAAAATAATATGGATGAATTTTTGGAGGCGTTTAGCAAAGCAAAAGTAAATCCACTATTCAGTTTTCTTTAAGTTAGCCAGAACCAAAGGAGAATAAATTTATTTTATTCAGTCGAAATGTGTTTTCGCATCATTAACTTTAATAACTGTTTGATGAATCTCTCTCCCCTGATAGTTGGTGAAATAGTAAACTTTGGCAAAAAGGGAGTGGAATGTAAGCCACAAGATGAAGACATGACGGGGACATATAAAATTTCAAGATAAATTTCGCAATTCAAATTGTACATATGTATTGCGTTTGCGTAGTTCTTCAAAGTGTTGCCTATAGGCAAAGGATCTCTTTAGGAAATGAATGAAGGGAAGATTAGCCACAACTTTTGGAAACGTCCTTGCTCCCAGCATCAATGTTCAAGAGTTGACTTGACACTTTAGCAAACCATATTAAAAGAAGCCCTTTAGATATGTTCTTCGTACTTTTTCCAAAAATTCAGCTGTATTTATGTATTTTTGGTTCCCCCTGGATGACTATGCACAGTTCACCTTTGACCTGCGACAACATTCCCTTGAAATTGTAAAGATCGCTAAAAGCATAATATTTATTTTACTATTTACACTTGTAAAAGTGATCCAAAAACGTGTCTTTATTGTTACACATCTCCAATTAAAATCCCATTAATTGCGTAAATGGTAACAGCAAGAGCACAGCACTCTTTGAAATTATCGCAAGAGTAGAGATTTATAGTCGACAACGATGTAGAACCATATTCTACGCGTCTGTAGAACCCACCCCGAAGCAATGATTCATGGCTTATTGTCAAATTAAACGAGAAAAATTAGAGTTTCATCAACAATTGACAAAACAGCTTAGAAAAGAGACAATCCACAACCGAAATAATTGCTAATTGTAACTTACACCGTGGCACATTTGAAAAGCGCTAATTTCAGTTTAAACCACGAAAGAAACCACCTTCGTCATTCCCTCAAGTTGAACTAAATTGCTTGAAAAAATCAAGTCTGTAAGGGACTATGATGACATATGTGATGATAAGATTATGCAATGTCACGTCACTCGTATAAGCTACCTCTTCCTCCATATTTATTCATCGACCATTGAACCGTGAATCCGCAGGCTGCAGTTGCAGTAATCCCAAAATGACTGCATTGATCAACAAAATGGGATTATGCAACTGAGAATTTCTTCGCAGGAGTTGAACAAATCCCTAAATTGTGCGGATATGATCAAGGAATCAACAGTGTTTGGATTCCGCTTCAGGTTGAGAAGATGCTACATAAAGACTGNATGGGATTATGCAACTGAGAATTTCTTCGCAGGAGTTGAACAAATCCCTAAATTGTGCGGATATGATCAAGGAATCAACAGTGTTTGGATTCCGCTTCAGGTTGAGAAGATGCTACATAAGACTGATAAAATCGTGACATCTTTTTATCATCTTCTTCGCAGTGGGATCGACACGGAACTGATAAAAATGTTATATTCTTGTCTATGTCATACCTATTCAGTATTCTCGTGATATATTTGGCCAACATGGATTTCACAGTGAGGCAATGTTGATGAGAGTAAACAATCGTAATTATAGGTACATAAAATGAGTCGGAAATTTAAACTTAAAAATAAAAGCCCCACGACAATGGAATACCTAGCTGTAATTTAGGATGCACTTGTAACATCTTTTTTTTTTCAACTTCATGATCAATAAAAAAACTGCGTTATGTCGAGAAAAAGATGTATATCGTAAGGAGTAGTAGATGTTGGTAAGAAAAGAGGCTGACACAAATCTCACCCATCTTCCCACAATTCGTTTTGTAATCTTGAACTTTAAACCTATTTCAGTTATAAGAAGTTGACTTCACCTGATTGCGAGTTTGGACAGTGCCAAAAAATGTAATTATGAAAGAAAGTAAAAGTCTCTAGTGGTATGGGAGATTGTATAGCTTCTCGTGAGAAGAAATAGAGAGATGATAACTTTTCTCCCTGTAATCTTGTCAGGAATGAGGCTACCAGGTAAAAGATGTTCAAAGCGGAGACATGTTTTTTAAAT
>JAHZNA010000088.1:0-37915 GCA_027743935.1 Sinodicranocentrus sp. ZH6
GGCGATACAGATCCGTCAGACAGCTTAGGAATTAGGAATGATAAATTTTCACCGAAAATAAATGATAGACTAGACAATTTAAATAGTTTAATAACTCCGCTGTTGTCTGTAAATGTGACCTTCCCTTCTAAATGATCTGATCAGCGCAGCTCATCGAGAAATGTTACTATATAGGATAAAGAAATGTGGCTATAAAGGAAAAAACGTGATTTTCCAGAACTCTATTCTACACATGCAGGCATGTACATAAGCCGGACGGATGATGGCACGCCGTTCGTTTTCGTCGTCATTCAGTAAGATTCACCTTCAACAGAAATGAGAAGGTATACACTTCATGTATTAAAGAGGGTGATATAGCAATATAATGCAGTAACTAGTAAAAGTATCTTGTAGGCTGGACATTTTCTACATCATATATACAGCATGGAAACGCTGCGTGACATGCTGTGAAGTGTGCCAGTAGTGTGCGGGTTGTATCGTATCCTTGTCTGTATCTCTGAACTGAATCTACGTATGACATAATATACTCAAAAACTTTTATGTATGCATATGCATTAGTAGGAGGGACGGAACGATGTATAAAAGAGAAGGAACACTTGGATTTGGAAATTTTGGAATCTGACTGTGAATGGAATGGAGTGAATAGGAACTTATGGTTGATTGAGATTGAGATGAGATTTTAGGATGGGGAAATTTGCGAACTCTATGTGCCAATGTGCTTTCGACAAAGACATTTGTTGTACACTAATATGTTCTGGACTGGCTGGCTAATTGACAATTGGAAAGCTTGCTAAAATAAGATCATTTACGTATATTGATTTAACTAAACTACATTTCTACTATTGATTTATGTTACTAAACTAGATCTGTATTTTACTAGAAACGCATTTCACTGCAATTACAGTGCGTGGTTTTTGGGATTAAAAACTGAGACTGGAGATGAGTGGGCCAAACCAGAATTCCAAAATTTCTAAAACACGAAGCTGATTTATGAGCACAACCGAAATGTTGACAGCCATCATCCAAATTTTTTAATGTCTTATTATCTGCGTTAAATACATGTAGTACATGCGTACAAATTTACAAAATCTTTATACACTTATTTTTTTATGTTTTAAAATTCGTCAAACTCTCCTGGCACAGGACCAGCAGTTTGGACTGTTGGACCTGATGTTAGCATCGACACGATCATACTGCAAAAAAATAATGTGCGAAAACCTTTAAATCAGAGATTATTGTATGTATAAATTCACTATGACTTGCGCATTTGTGTGAAATTCGAAGCATATTAAAATTACCTGTACAAGTACACGAAAAATGCGACGAGGAAAAATGCAATTTTAATTAGCACATCTCGCATGTGCGTTTTCAGCTGGCCCCGATTATATATTTCGGTGGGATCAAAAACTCCAAGATTTCCAGATGGTACCTTGACGAGCCTATTAAAATTTCAGAAAAAATCGAAAAATCATTCAGGACTGTTTTTTGCAAACACTGTAATTGGATGTGTTTCACTCATCGAGTGATATGTAGACGATTCTATCTTAAACATACTCATATGCACTCCATACTGTGACCGGAAGGTTAAAGAAAAATAACCAAAAGTGGCCATGAAGTAAAAAGAATACATTCACCATTCCCTGACCACAAAGTATTGGAACCATCCACTGAAAAAAATAAAAGAATTGAATTTCAGATTACTTCTTACCTCTTTGCACAAAGGAATGTAATTTAATTGTAGCTCTGTTAACTTACCATATTTAGCCTGTCACAGCACTGTTGAGCATTTATATAATCACATTCAAGATCGGACAGTGTAATAATCTGAAATTAAATTTATATTTCATTATATTTTCCACTAATTCACAACTCCAAACCAGACACCGCATGTGTGACATATGCACAACAATTTATACTTTAAAAGTGATACTTCATACTTACAAAATAAACGTAAATGAATGCTAGTAAACCAGTAATTATCATGGAAAATATAAACAGGAAAGTTTCCGAGAGAATCATTATTTTTCAACGATTTTATATTCCGTCCGTCTCAATAAGTTGATAACTCCTTAATATTCACAGCCTGCGAAGCACAGGGGAAAGTTGGCAAATCCAATGGATGATGATAATTTTAACTAAAAAATATGTTCGAATTGTTATTCCACAATTGCTAGCGTTTAAAATAGGAAAGCATTATAGTTGGAACATGTGTAATTTGAAACGTTCCAAAGCAATTTACACAATTTGATAGATATTTAAAACCCAAATATTAATTTGTATGTGTTAAATCAATATTAGTACAGCCCAGTTGTTATTGTTTTTTATCCATATTTTGTTTCCCAGAAAATGACAAATTGACAACCCTGTCGTTTTGTGTTTCCCAGCTTTCTCCTTTCTTTTTTACCCGGATGTTGAATGCAAGTGCTTTCCTAATTTCCCCATGAGCACGATACGATGCAAGGCTGCAGAGTACGGTAAGTTGGGGAACAGGATAGAAAGTACATACAGGATTCATACCTCATCGCATCCAGGGATGCTTTCTCTGCCATATAAGCCATTACAAGTTGGCAAACGTTACTTATGCATGCATGCAAATTTATTTATTTGAATTAATTTATCTCATTAAGAACATCATATAGGATAACGGAATTATTTCAAAAGTGTGGTCTTGATTTTTGTTAACTTTTTCTCTTAATTATAACAAGACCAGACAGAGACTTCTTATAATTTGTTACCTCCACATAAATATAAAAACTATTTCGCCAACGAGGTCTCAAAAACTTTAATAAAATTTCCATATAGTTCTCTCAAATTCTGGAGCAACAGTGTATCCGTTATCTACTCAAAGCAAAGTTGACCCGAGCGAGTAAGCTTAGGTATATGGTAGCAATAATGTTGTACGGTTTTTCTGAATTGCTGATGCCCGTTTAGATTATTTTCATCAATTTATACATAGTAGTGTGATTGTACTAACGCGCATGGTTTGGTCATTTGTAGGAAGAAAGTTTACGTCGCGTAATCACATCACATTTGCATATGAACGTACGTTAACGTTATGCAGAGTTCCCTATATATGACGTCAAGTTTCTCTAACGCTCAAGTTACCGCTCGAGTTTCTGTGAGTAGTCCCGGGAAGGCGGAATTTTCGAAACCCTATTGTGTTGTTGTCTATATTCTGAGTCATAAACTGTTACTATATCTGAGATGGAGCAACCTTTTGGAGGACCTGAAGCACAGACGACGCCTTCAGGGCCCGGTGGTGGTGGTGGGGTGCAGAAGCAGGAGGAAGATCTTCAGCAGCAGAAACAGAAGCATGAGGAAGATTTTCAGCAGAGTCAGAGGCAGGAGGGGTTCAAAAATCAGATTCTCAATCGGGTTTTCGATCAACAGGCCAGGACCTGGCGTGAGTTTATCCTTAATAGATAAGCACTTCCTTTGTCTCTTTAACTCTTTAAAATCCGGATAGTGGTTACTCTCAATGCTTGACTTGAAATGTTGAAATACATTCGTCTTAATGCCCTCCTCTACAGGAAATAAATCGGAAAACCCGAGTTGTGAGCCTGCTGGTGCGTGTTGTACTTCAGACGGCCAGGCTGAATCAGTTATTTATGTGAATGCAAAGCAGTACCGTCGAATAATGATACGTCGTAATGCAAGACAAAGGCTTATTGACACTGGAAGAATAGAAGATGTTCCTTCTCGCAAGGTTAAGGTTTCTTCTTCAATGTCTTAGAATTTTCGTATTGCACTAGTTACCCCTGTATAGTGTAATCGGCGTTTTTGGATCCCGAACCGAATAATCCTTATTACCAATTAACCTGCTATTTGGCATTTAAACGATTGGCGTAAGATTGGTTTTTGGTTTGTTTTATCTAATACAGAAATATTTGCATGAAACTCGCCATATTCATGCAGTCAGGCGCGTGAGGGGTCTCAATGGACGATTCATGGGAAACGATTAGCTTTAAATTACGGTGCTACCTGATGCAGTTTCAATAATTGGAAGAATAATTTCTGGTTCAATTCAGATAAGATTTATAAACTAAAATTAGTGCTTGTTTTAGAATATTTATATGATCTATTCGTCAGAGGAAAACTTACGTAGGTTAAGCATAAGATACACAATATTGCTTCGTGTGCTTAATTGTGAATGCGTTTGTGTAATAATTGTAACTAATCGTAAGTAATTATAATGTGAATGTGCGTCTACGACAATATGAACTGATTTACTGAGCAATAAAAAGTAAAAAGTTTTCCGTGCATAACAAAAAATGTAGGACTAACCATGCTTTTTGCCTTGGTTAGTCCAAGGTGTTTTTTAGAGCGAAATCGTCTGATTCCAATACTTTTGTCTGATGTTGATTCTTTGTAAAATAGAGGCTAATGTGTTAAGTTTAGTATAAAGTTTTATTGCGATGAATCAATGATTCCATCAGGCGAGATATAGTGATTATATTACTAAATCAAAGTATTTTTTTACAATACAATATCATGAATTTTCCAATGCAGGACTAAATAGCTTAAACTCTAAAGGAACCTTATTTAGAAGTAAAGCAAGGAGATCCATTCGTAGTAAACTTGGAGTCTTCGAGATATTCATAGTAATCCAAATGTACAATATTCTAAGTTGCCACATCCAATCGTCCTGTTTCGGATCACCCTATTCAAGGAGCATGAAGTTAATCAAAAAGTGTGTATAGTTATATGTAATTACAGAGAAGTTCCTGTTCGTCCATTAGTTTTCTTATAAACGCCTTACATTTCTTAGAGCAATCAAGGAGGGTATTACATGCGTCAACCCGGATGACTCAGCTATTCTACTTATGCAATTTATTTCTTTAATTTCATTGTACTCGTCGGTCGGAATCGTGACATCAGCTTCAAATGTTGAATGTAATGCCTAACAGTATAGAAAGTGAACAGTAATAGTATAGTAGATAAATGTGTAAATGGCAAAAAAAAACTATTTTACACTTACATGCCTCTCCCTCCATGCCATTTTACGAATAAAATTTTGCTTTACATGTCCTACAGGTCTCGGCACGAGATTTAAAACGCCTCCGCCTTCTACAATTTTTTTCAGATGAACTAATTCCGCTGGTAAATTAAAAGTTATTGGTAAGAAATTACGGTCACACAAGGAAATCTACATAAAAATATTTTAAAACAATTAGTACGAAACGAAAACAGTTGTATTTGGTATTAAAAATACTGCAACAATTAATGCTGATACCCGTTTTAGCATGTGCAGTGGTGGAAGTAAAACAGGAGCTCGTACGTCCATTTTGCGTCCATCTATATATTCAATTTTGAATTTCAATTTCGAGTTGTGAGGCATTGGTCTAGGAAGCATAAGACGTGGTTGCGCAGCAAGAACATAAAGGTGTCGCAAAGCTTGAAGATGATATCTAGAGAAATTTAGTAAACCTTTACAAATGATCAATTGCAGCTCGCGAACACTCATTTATACCACATGAAAATAATATCTGATAAAGGATAAGTATTTTTTGACCACACTATATTTCATTTCATTTTACCTATTGTCACTAGCATTTATTGGCCACTTGGGAAATACAGCCGCCAAGAGAACGGCAATACTGCGATCGTCATTAGACAACGAATATCTTCCTCCACCGAGAAACAAAATGCCTGTAGCCATTGCGATACACATTTCCATTCCGTACGTATTGCTAGAAGATGTTATTTGAGTTGCCGCGATTTTAGACTGCATGTAACGGCAAAGGCGCAATGCCTTCACATTTCCAGTTCCAGCATTAACCAGGGCAAGAGCTACTAACAGTGTACACACACATGACTCCAAAAAGTTTTTAGGGAAGTATTCACTAATATTTTTGGGCATACGACGTCCTTTGCTTTTTGTGTCCAGTGATGCAAGTTTAAGGAATTCATTTGTGTAACTCCAAAGTGTTTGTATGACTGTATACTCGGAGGTACCAGCATATCGAATTCCAAGCCCAAGACAGTATCCGCAAATTATGCTAGCCCATGCTTGTCTGAAAAAAATATTTTAGCATAGGAATTACAAACCCGTACCCCAATAACATCGGAAGTGTTTCATGAACTTACACAATACTCTCTCTGTCAATCCTTAAGTCAAAGTTAGTAGATTTGATTGAGAAGCTGTTTGACAAAGCTTCTGGCATCAAATGAAACTCCAGCCACTCTTTTCTCGGATCATCAATAGATTCGTAAACTAAAATTGATGCAAGTGATCGAAGCATAAGAATATCCGGACGTACACCATCTAATAGGTGTAACGTAGAGGGAGGGGATAACCACTTAATCACAGCCTCATTTCCACCTATAAAATATTTCCAAAACACGAAATAAAATCCCAATATAATAATATGCTGATAAACTCAAGCAATCTAGCAAAATCGGTTACTTCGAAGATATGTTAACGCAACAGCAATAATTGCGGAGGGCGTAGTCACATCCACATTTACATTATCTCCTTCTTCGATGTGGCAGCAACGGTATTCCTCCCACAAGGAAGGCATAGACTGCCCATACTGGTTGTACATATCGTCGTCGTCTCCTACGAAAATGTGCGGAATCGTAACTGTATACTAGGTTCATTACTTATGTTATGATAGGTTGTGAAGTTGTGATGTACTCAACATAGTAATTTAACCGCTTACCACCGTTACTACTATTGGAAGGTTTGGGCCCACCGACAACAAATCGACGGAGTATACCGTCAAATCCATCCTCCCCTAAACAAGAGCTCCCATCTCTTCCCTTCCCAAGATTTACAAAACCCAGTCCAAACCCTACAGCCAAGTTAAACTTTGGTTTAGATTATTTTAACAGTTTTATAAGAAATTGAACACACTTTAAGTATTTACCTGAACAAAGCGAATGGGCTTCTCGATCTACAGCGGAACTATTATTTTCAGCTTGATTTATATTAGCAGCTGACGAGTTTCCGTTTCCTCCACCAAATATGCTGAGAGGGCTATACTTCTTAGAGATTTCGCCGAGAAGAACTTTAGCAACATGACTGTTATGTGTTTCGATAAACAGTAAGCCCAAAGCAAATGGTGCGACTAAAGTGGCTAGACGAGGTATTTCCAGCTCTGTTGTACATGCAGGAAGCATCGCTCCGATATGCAAACTAACAACTTTCCAAGTGGCGATGTCCCCTGTCCCTATAATGTTATAATTATACATCATGTTACAAACATAGTATAAGAACTGTTCAGTTACAAGTTGGTGAAAGTTGAAGACTTCAAAATGTTTACCTGCTAAATTTGCACACAAGCCTAACAGCATAGCCATTGTAGTAAATGAATTTTCTTGAGCTAAGTATTCATGTCGAAGTGTTGGAGGCATGGATGATAAAGTACCAGTTAAACCAAACCCCAATATCATTCCAGCTTGCTCAGCACCCTCCGCCATTCTAGCTTTGTTGTGAGCAAACCTGTCATAACGAAATCGACAAACTAAATTAGTAGAAAATGTACAAGCAGTGACAGTGAGATATTTTTAACTATGACACACCATGCGTCCGCTGGGTTACTCAAAAACGAAACTGACAATGCCGATGCAACAGCATTGTGGAAGTTCGGCCACGCAGTGTATGATGACGGTAGGTCGCTTTCATTTAGCTCAATAGTTGTGCCTTTCGTAGCACACTTTCCAGTTAAACAAAGTCTAAAATATTTGCACCATACATTAAACGATATAACATTAACCGCTAAAGTACATCCATTACAAATCAAGTATTTGCTTACTTGGGTAGGAAAATTCCGCTCGTTAAGTTAGCAAAATTTTTCTGCTCAGTCCGAAGAGTAAACGCTGCTCTCCCTACAGGAGCTGCAAATGTTATTTGAATAAGCTGCAGCAAATGTTTTTCTTGCTCCTCGACAAATTCATGGTCTGACATTTCTGCTCGTTGCTCCACATCAATGGTCAACGGTGAGGCTGAGTCTAGTAATCGACAAACTTCTTCGAGTCTTCGATCCTCAGAAAACACACGCTTCAAACAATCCAGCAAATATAAAACTATGCAACTTAATTTAAAATTAATATATAATATATAAAAGGATTGGTGAGAATTGTTATACCATATTTAAAACATGTGTGTTCCAAGCAGGCTCATGAGCCGAGTCGTCTTTTTCTCGAAAAGGAGTGAACACTTCAAAGATTTTATCTTTGACAAGACTACATGGGTCATTTGATCCGCTTAAGTAATCCTTCCTACCAGTGATACTAATAGCAGCTTCAGGCCAGCTAAATTGAACTCTTGATTCATTACGTTGAAAAACGTCCGCTAAAAGAATGTCAATCACTGGAATGAAATTATTTGTATCCGTTTTTAGTTTGACTAGTTTCGCGAGATTCGATACAGTATCAGGTTCATCCAACAAAATTTGCATGACTTCGGGAAGCGCTTGAAACTCCGGGAAAATTGTTGGGGTTTCTTTCAGCAATAACTTTGCAAAAGTTTTTAATAAAGAGAGAGACTCCGTTTGAAGATCATCCTGTACATAAGAGTTTGCTGTTATTAATATTCATGCAGCATTATTAATATTAAAACAGTAATTTAAAGCTTCAACAATTTATACCATTGGTGAGTGATGTACTGTCACAACCTTTCTCGAAAGTTGCTCCAAATAACCAATTAAACCAATAGAAGAAGTACTTATCTTCAAATCCTTCGAGTACAACAAGAAATATAAAAAATTGTTAAATCGAAATAAAATTAATTCTTTTTTTCAGAGCTAGCGAGTGAGATAATGACGACTATATTTATACGGTTTATAAAGAATTGAAAGGTATACACTTACCTCCTTCAAGCACTCAATAGTTTGAAATATCTTGGATGCAAGTCCAAGCTTATTGTATGATTCACCAGCGGATGTCAATACATCTCTCAAGACATCGGAGAATACAGTCCATTGTGAGTCAAAATACGAATTCTCTTCCGTACATGCTACTGTTAAACTGTACATCAATGTAGCAACAAACCGTGATGGTAAAACGTCAACAAATTTATCGATGCATTTAGTTATAAGGCTGTTTTTGAGATAGGTACTAATCTTTAACAACGCTTTACTATCATGGTCATCTTTAAGATTGCAAACTATTGTATCAAAATTAAAGAAATATTCCAAGTTTCGAATTGGTACAGAAATTCCATGCTCAAGTTTCGAGGAAACAACAACACGGTAATCCATATCTAACCACCCAAGTTTAATTAAGCCATCATTTGTTAGAACAATTAAAAGTTTTTGGGCCACATAATCGCTGGAGCAAATAAAGTCTTGAATATTTTTTAAAGAGTAGTGAGAAATTTCGGTGCCACTTTCTACATCAATGCAATAAGCATACAGGTTACTTTTGATGAGAAACCAAATAGCGATCCTAGTTTTGCTTTTATCACACCACACAGCACGAAATTTTTTCGGTTCTTTCCACTTTCCACCCTGTTTTAGCTCGATGTGAAACATTAGTTTAAAATACAATTCCGGATCATCATAAATCCCTATATGTGGAGGATAAAATCCAGCATTAAATCCATGAGCAGTTTCCGAAAAATCAAAACTCGGCCAATAGTAAACTGTGCCTCCTTCCCTACATTAAAACAGTACAAATAAAAGTTTTAAGTACTTATCTATCAATATTTCAATCCTTAGATTATTTTATTTTATTAATGTCTGTTTGCCCACCTATTAACTCTCATGGCAGAGGTTTTCTGGCTACTCCTAAGGAAGGGAGAGTACATGCTGGAACCACCGGCTGGCGTAAATGGAGAAGCAGTATGCTCTTGCGTCGTGTAGTACGTTGATGTATTAGTAATTGTAGTACCTTGCACGATTTCTTTCTTTTCTAATCTGTGCAATCGTCTCAAAGTGATTTTATCATTTTTTGAAGACCAGAACACACAAACATTCCCGTCACACCATAAAATCCGCTCTGATCGAGTTTCATACTCGACAAAATCTAATATAAAAACGGATAAACAAAATAAATGATGATACATAATATAACAGAAGAAAGAGATATTTTTGTGCATAATTCATGAACATATACCTAGTCCAGGCCCACACTTTTGTCCAACTTTACTGACTTGCTTTATAGGATGCGTTAAGACGTAAAGAAATTTGTCTTCATCAGTGTCCGAGTTACTACCTTTAGTTTGCGGAACAACTAAAAGACCATATTCACAAGGCAGCACTTTGTCTATCTGAAATTCTGGCATATAAGCAACGTAATTCTCGGAACTATTTTCTGAATAAATGGAAATTCCACCTTTTTCGACAAGGCACATAAATGATTCATCTGTAAAATTCATAGAATTTTCCAATCGACATCATTTAATTAATGAGCTTTCACCGTGCAAGACTGACCACGACACAAGCTAAATATGTTTGATAAATCAAGTCTGTACACGTAATATAATCATTGGAAATAATTTTGGCATATTGCTGAAGTGCAATAGTAACGTAACGTAATACATTAGGTAAAGACGACGTACCGTCAACAGATTTTGTGACTTGCTCTTTATTCTTGCTCGAAACGCTACTTTCTGCGGGAAATGCAGCTTTAACAACGGATTTTATACCAATACCGGTACTGTATGACAATTCTGGTCGATAAAATCCCTTAATCAGGGAGGGTCCTCCAATTGGCCCAATCGACAACAAACAAGTTCCTCTGCTAACAAACGCTTCCTCAAGCACTCCCTTCACAATATTTTCCCCAGATCCGTTGGAAGGAACAAAATAAGAAGTATATTCAGGAAAATCAGCCTCAGTAGGTGCCCCTAACCCAGTTCTCAGGGGAAAAGTTACACCAAATTTTACCACAGGTGATTCTCCTAAACTTAAAGCACTAAGCTGATGCGGCCAATCATTACAAACTTCTTGAGGATACCAAGGGTTTTTCTTTTTCACTTGCACTCCCCAAGGCAGCAGAGTCTACAACATAATAAAACACTTATGTACTTCATGAATCAAATTCAAATATACTCACACTGCACTGGTTTATAGTTTATATTCATGATTTAACTGGACTTGCTTACCTCAGATTTTATTGCTTTCACCGGCTCCATTATTGCAGTAACTGCTTTGCTTTACAGTACCTGGAAAATGACTAGGAGCTGCTAACTGCAACCACTACCCACCATCATGTTAAAAAATTGCACAACTGATAAGCGATGATCTTGCTGTTTACACAGATTTTACAAACCCCATTCATGCACTTTTCAAATACCTGCCCAACTGTCACTGTGTAAACACGCAATTCTTGATTTTTAATGTTAAATTAGCATAATATGAAACTCTGTAAATATTACTAACTAAACTAACTTACGAAACTTGATATAAACCTTTCTTTTTGTCAGGTTTTATTGTGTGTTTTCATTCACTTTGTGTTACATTTTCATGTCATCTCATGATGATAAAGTTGCTCATTACCCAACTTTCAAGCTTGCAAGTGAGACCACCAATGTTTGTTCGCGGTTTGCTCTGACGGGGAAGTTGACTGAAAAACTAAGCATAATCATAGTAGAGGCAGAGGTGGTGTAAAGGAACCAAAAGGTAGCACAACAACACAACTTTCTTTACCGAACTCAACACATGAGTTTTTACTTCCACACAATCCAAATATTTTTTGCTTGCATAAGGAACTCATTGCACACACTGAAATAACTCTTTCGATTGTAAACATGAAAACCTGTACAAGTGACTTATGATGATTCCTAAAAACTAATATGCTTGCAAGTTGAATGTACGGACTGAACACATGATTAAAGACGTACAGACAGGTGACAGTAAGAAACTTTTATCGAAGGGTTATTTGTCATTTTGTTGATAGAACTGTTGACTGTGCATTTGAGCTGAGAAAGTATTAAAGTTTAAATGAGTTTTTCCATTTTTTAGGCTCCACTTCTGTGCTTCTGATAAATAAAATTTAAAATGTTTTCTGTGCTTCGCCGTTGTTTGGCTCCCTCAATCCCAAGGTCCATTGCTCACTCAGGCTATAAACTTAATAAATTATTGCCATTATTGTGCTCGTTTGACCTTTGATTGTGATTATTAACAGAAACCCGGCATGTTCAGCTTATTTAGAGTCAAGGATGTGGGGTATAAATCAGAAAGACTTGTGGTTTGCCCGGCCGATAGCAACTACACCGCTATTATTGTAATTAAAAAATGGTTATTCATGAATCATGATGAATACATATGATAAGTGCATTCACGTAAAATGTTTTTCTTAATTAACAGTGCTGAACCATTGAAAAAAAAGAAACGGCTTGATCCTGCAGTTGTAAGAGCTCGAGAAGAAAGAAGAAAGAGAAAAATTGAGAAACAAATTCGAAGGCTGGAGAAGCATGCTAGGCAATTGAAACCAATCCAAGAGCTAGAAGTTCCAGTTGCAGTGGTTGACTCTTATGAGTAAGCTGAAACAACCTTGAAAATATCGCTTAAATCTATCACTAGTGTGCCCAGAAAAGAATTTTCCCTAAAACAACCCTGTCAATTTTATAACTGTTACTTTGCTAGTTATCCGTCAGTAATTCGTATGCTTATGACATAAAATTTCCATCTTAATTATAAATTAGGGAACGCGTGCGTAGTGTAACAAGTTTAACACCACAAGACGAGGAGCAGCGATGGATTTTGCAGAAGCAATGGTCAAGGTACATGTTTAACGCAACTTCCAATGAACTTAGGATGATAGACCGAATCCTTGCTAGTCAACAAAAAGCGTTGGACGAATTGAAACTTGAATCTGAAGACCTTTATCGAGCTGCAATTCAATTAGATTTTAGTTATGTGCCGTTGGAAATCAAAGGGCCTGTTGAAACTCCCCCAATAAAAGAGTATGTTGCTGCTGAAGGTGATTTTATTGACATTTCTAGAAAGTGGGACTAATGTATTTCGTAGTTGTTTGTACCTTGTACTGTAGATAGGGTGTGTTGTATGAACTGTGAGATTGTTACAATAAAATCAAGCTGTTTTAAATCTCTGGAAATATTTGGGATTTACAATAAGTAGCAGACCTTGAAACATTCTTTTGTCCTTTTCATACACAGGGGCTACAAGACGACATCATAATTATTTCATGAATGAATGATATGGAAAGTATGATTAAATTCAATAAAAGTACTCTTGGCTTACAGTAGGAAAACCATATTTCTCGAGCTTCCGACAAAAATCTTCAAGATGAAAAACATTATGTTGTATGTAGTTCAAACGTTCGGATTGAATTGAATACAGGGGTTGGTAATGATTTTGCGTAATAAATCGTAAGTTCATTTCTTACACTGATTTTTCGCCTAACTGCATATTTTTTACTGGTGCTTCAAGAATGATTTGCACATTTATTAATGCTCACAAAATCAAAGCATTGAGATTGAGATACGATACAAGCATTCTATGATGCGGAGTTACGTGTGGGTTTACTCCTCCTATGGCATAGCCACAATTTGCAATTGTGGTGACTGAGAATGTGAGGATGTGAAAATTCTCTTTTGTGTGCAGCGGAATGTGCACATTTGTGAGCTAAAGCAGCTGTGATGGTACCATGCGATGATGCGAAGTGCGAAGAATGCAAATTGCAAATACTTATACTCACTGCTGAACACACATTCAACATTTAGTATTTAAATCGTTAACTTCAATTATCACATTTAATTAAAGAATTATATTTCATATTTATAGCAATTGGTATATTTTGGAAAGCCTATATCACATGGTTTTGTGTTGACTGAAATCTGAAACAAACCAAATGGACCAGTAAAAATGTTCTTGTTTTTAATTCATAATTGTTAAAGTGTGTACTTATTAAAGGTTTTAAGACAATCATGAGAGCATTCATCGGAGCCAATCGAATATATTGAAAGCCTTAGCCGTGTCCATTTAAAGTGTGACTTTTAATCAAAAACGTTATTTAGCCCATCAACCATTAAAACACTTATAAACAAAGGAAACACAGTTTTATAACTGTTCTATAAAACTTTGACAAAGTCTAGCTGTAAAATTTAATCAACCTGGATCTGTGACCTGGACGCCATTCTATGATCGCAGCCTATCTTTCATCGTTCTATACATTGTTTGAATCAACTTTCAACTCAGTCAACAGCAAATTAAGGTAAAGTGAAAAACTAATAAACTTAAAACTTACTGTTGACTGTAATACTAATTGTTATTACTATATCGTTGTACGTGCCCACAAAATGGACTTCCATTCCATTATTAAATACGTTTTCTCCTGTTTTTGCTATTATGCTCTTTACATTTAAATCATTAGTGACTTGTCTACTGTTGTCTCAGTTAATAAAGCTTTTCTTGGTGTTTACGGAATGTGTGGGACAATGTGGGGATTTCGCACACGTTACATATGAACCAATTATAAATTTGTGAGGAGTTATAGCCTTTTCAATCTTTTCAATTCACGACATCCGAGAAAGTCGAAATGTCAGTTATTTGTTTTTGAATTCTTTATACTTTTCGACTGACAATGAGTAAGTTTACCTGTAAACTATGAGTAAGCAACTAATTTTGTTTTATCTTGGTTTAAAATAAAGGCTTTCACAGAAACCATTCTGTGTGGCTCTATGCGTCTGCCTGTAATCCTAATCTAATCTGTGTTTGTCAATGTTGTGTGGTATATGTGATGAATTGTGATTTGTAAATTGTGTCAACGCTTAAAAGAATGGCAATATATTAATATGCACTTTTGCATTTGAATTGAATACAGTTCCATGCATATTGCATATGCACATACATACGCCCATTTACATATATTTATGTATGTTAAAAACCTTTATCATATAAATGGAACTTGTGACGATTTCGTTTGTAAACATTTTTGACTAATAAACTAACTTATCACTTATGCCCACGACCATATCTAATGTGGCGAATACGATTATTTAGGAACTTCAAACTTTTGCCCTTTCTTACATATCATTAATACAACTATAGTCCAACCTCCAACCCATTCTAATACATGTGAAATGGAAATTTTTAAGGTTGCAATGAGAAAAAATGTGTAGCATGTAAATGCATGTTTAATTTATCTCCATAAGATGAGTAATGAATCCACTTGCTGGGCTGGACTTAAGATTTCATTAAAACTGTGGACGTAGAACCATGTGGTACATTATGGGTTTACTTGCTTTTGGTTAACCAACCCAATTTTATAACTCTCTTTGAAATGCTGTGTGACTATGCTGTTATTATTATTAAATTATTAATGTCTACGAAACTTTGATGACATATAATGTTATTCAAAGTGATTATTGAAAGTGTTTGGCTGTGCTGAGGGAGTGTTTTGCTTAAATTGGTGGAGAACGTGTAATTAAAACTAGGCATTTTTAAAGATTATTTATAAACGGAGTAGCGATGTTTGAGGTAGAGATTTTATGTATTTTTAAAATATCCTACAGATATGTCTGAAGGAGGTTCTCATCAAGGGTTCTCAAGCCGTAATTACGGTAGCACTATGGAAAGGGTACCTGATGTGGGTTTCGCCGGACCCGGTCCTTCAACAGGATATTTTAACGAGAATCAATTTTTTCGTCTTTGTGATAGTATTGCTTCAAATATTTTTCAAATAGGAAAACATGGTAAAATACTGAAATGGTTCATAGCGTACATGCGTATGAATGTTAAAATCAAAACTGAAAAAAGATGTTTACTGCTTTCACGTTTTAGCCAAAACATTAGAGAATACCCTTAAAACCATTGGTAGCCGCAATGATTCTGATACTGTGCGTGATTCTGTTCATGTCATCACTAAAACTGCATTAAGAAATATAGCAGACACTACTCAACAAGTCAAGGAAGTAACAGGCTTGATTCAAAAACCCGTTCAGTATGAAGGAAATGTTGGGAATGATAAGAAAATGAGAGTCACACGCTTAACTTCAGATTTCCAGCAAATCGTCCAGAGGTTTAACAATATTCAAAAGCAAATCGTAATCAAAATGAAAACTACTGCGTTGCCACCTTCTGCAAGAACTGCGTCTCTTATGGATGACGACAATCAGAAGAAAGCGCTCTTGGACGACGAAGCTGAAAAGCAAGCTCAATTACTCCTACAGCAGCAATTGGAATTTGAGCAAGGCCTGCTTTTGGAAAGAGAAGAAAGAGTTCGGCAAATCGAATCTGATATTGTAGATTGTAACGACATGATGAGGGATCTAGCTGTACTTGTAAATGAACAAGCAGAGGTTGTGGGTACGTAAACTAGTTTTATTCCCACTTTGTTTTGTATGAACATGAACTGAAAAAAAAACATTTCCTGTATTACGAAGGTGTGTAATATGAAAGAATATTTTATGTTCGAAACTTCAGATACGATCGAAGGCCATGTCCAAACCGCACACGATGATGTAGAAAGTGGTAGAGCGGAATTACAAAAAGCTGCAACTTATCAGGTACACTTTCCAATTTATCATTTATATGAATTCTGCGCTAAACATGAATGTTTAACGTATACAATTTTCATTTAAATTTTGTCGTCTTGTTTTCAGACTAAATATAGAAAGCGACTGTTCTGCCTGCTTACTACTGGATTTATTATTACAGTTATTGTCATTATAATACTGGTAACATCGTTAAAACATTAACGTTATCGAGAGAACGTAAGAATTTAATAACAGTGCCTGCTAATAATCTTCGGATAAACTTTTAAAACTAAACGATGAGTGTAGAAATCTAAGCCATAAATAGGATACGTAATTCTTCGTAATTATTCAGAACTCGTGAACATAGATTGTTGATTTTCTGTTGAACAAAGTACTTGTTAACTTTATAGTTATTACTTTAGTTGATTAGGTATGTTCGTTGCATTCCATTTTGTTTTTCAAAACAGTCGTAAATAAATGCCAGGTTTCCGGAAATCTGAAAGTATAGTTGGCCTTGAATTTTTGCATGCCATATAATTTTTCTGCGAAACAAGTTGATAGGGAAGAAGGTTTCTAAATTTACACGCATTGAGTAAATATCCTAAATGAGACAAGTAGTCTTTAGAGTTATAATCTATATTCTACTTTGTTGCTTTTATTATTTTTCAAAATTCATCGCGGACAGAAAAACGATTTTCGGTTACCATCCAGGTCCCCTCACAAATTGTAATGGTGCGTTATCTTTTCAATATAAAGACATTACTACGAATTTACGTTACGAGCGCATCATTATTATAGTACACGCATTATCAAATACATATAACTCTAACACATGCTACGAAACGAAACTGAATTACACTTGACACTTCAGTATATTTACGCTTCAGTAAGTCTAAGGAGTTTTTACATCGCCAGTTTAAACCAGCGATGTAAAAACTCCTTAGTAAAGTCAAATGAAGTAAGATAAAATAAAAGTAAATTGCCATCAAACCAACAGTCTAATATTTATCCTTCTAAATTTTAACTGGTTTCGCAGAATTATCATGTGTGGATAGATCAGACAGCATGCGTTTATAAAATATATAACATGTATGACAATTGTTATGTAATATACGTGATTAATGAATAATTACTCATGAGATGTACTAAACCTAGTATGTATTTATAGTATAGTCAGAATACAGCAGCTTTCGTAAGTGGCATGATGGAATTGGTCAAAAATAGACCATTTTAAAAATGGGGTTATTTTTAATAGAGTGCTTTCAGTATAAGACTTAAGAACTAAATACTTTTTAAACACTGTTTATATACTTCAAACTGTGTGATAGATGATTTAATTTACTTTGTAAGAAGCATTTTTTGTTACTTAATAATTCAAAAGTGCTTTACTTAAAATTTTAAAATATATTTTCGTAAGTCTGTACATCCATTGTATTGCTTGATTCCGATTGTTTTACAACTTTGTTTTTCGTACCCTCGTTAATATCTAATTCTCGTCAAGGAAAATATTACTTATTTACAAAACTGCTCCAACCCACTTACGAATCTAAATTTAACGAATTAGGCATACACATTATAAAGTTTATTATGGATGAAACTGTCAAACATTTTCTGGATACTGAGTTTTGGTAATGCGAGGTGGAATCATTTTAGTGGCCGAGTTTCTTCGAACAGTTCTATTCACAGTGGTAGGAGCATAAGAGAAAGGTTTCCACCATTTGTGTGGATGTGAACCGGACGAAGAGCTTTGCGGTCTTGCACCCATACTTGGCAAGCCAGATGTAAGACTTGATCTGCGAGAGCTACTGTAGTAGACATCTTGATTTTGATTTGGGTCGTCGTCTTCAGAATAATGTCTCCTTCCATGCATGTTGTAATTGAAGTTTTCACTCGTTCTGGATAAAGGTATGTTGTACTCCCCAATTCCACTACCAATGCCACCAGGGATAGATAGTCGGGGTGATAGTGAACGTTCAGGTACCAAAGTTGAAGTAGAGGCACCTGGACTTAAACACCCTATGGAATGACGGGAGGGTGAATGAAAAGGTGAGGATCTCGGACTTGGCCGAGGGGAAGAAAAAGGGATGTGGCCGGGTCGGGGAATTGGGGAGTTCCCCGAATGTCATACGATCGTTCCTTGTAATTGTAACGAAGGCGCAGATGCCGTACAGTCTTCAGGAGGTGTCACTTCTAGACCGATACCCCCGTTCAATGTGAGACGAACAGGATGATTGGTAGGAGGAATTCCAATTTCATCATAAGAAGAGAGTCGACGGCCATTATTAAACCCAAGACCTTGTCTAAGAGATGAAGCCCTTCTCATTAAAATGTCATCTGTAATATTTCCTATACGCAACGAATTGGAGCGCGGTCTCCTGTAACAATTGCACAATAATGCACCATCACACATATTGTACATATGCGACTATATATGGTTAAAACTACAACTTCTGCGTCATTTCACTTACACGCTTGGGGAATCCGGCAGAGACAAACTGTTTGTTTTGGTTATGGCTCCTCGAGAGCCATGAGGCGTAGGTCCTCCACCTGTGCATATTAGCGAGCCCGCAGACGACCTGCGTCTGTTTGACTCCATTCCAGAAACGGTTCCTCTCTCTCCATTTCCAGGTTGTGAGAAGAGATTAAACCCAGGAGGTTGACCATCCCCATTCCCGTTAATTCCCATGCCTGACACACAACTTAAAGTAGATTTCCGCCGGGAATTGTGGCGTTCAAATGTTTTCTGAGCAGAGAATGGACTCGGTTTAATAAGATATATTATGTCTCCTTCTTTCAGCTTGAGATCACATGAAGGATTGATGATAACATATGATAATGAACTCCTTCTCTCAGTGAAATGGAAGATAGTATCACCAAAATTTGGCAATCCTAAACTTTGCATTCTAGACCGAATCATACTGGCAATTTCAGCACGCTCAATTAACTGTACATGTGTATCTTTAGTGTTGGAGTCGTCATGAACTGCCACGCTAAGATATGAACTCCGTTGCGTGCTGCAACCACCGAGGCAACTTTTCGGAATGTTTATCTGTGGAATGAATGACATATTTGCAGCGTTGGGAGAAGAAAGTCCATTATCATTTTGCCCTCCTGGCCCCGTTCCTGGTTCTGTTCCTGGAGTGCCGGCTTCGCTGTGGGATTGTTCCCCAGTGTCAAATCCATCTAAGGAATCATCTGCGGACGTGTCTTGTGTCCTATATATCCCAATTGGAATTTCGCACGACGTAGAGCACAGCTTTTGGTACAGACGACCATAAGTTCTGATCCACAGATCGTTGTGAGTGATTTCTCTCTGGAAACATAAAGGCGGTATTGTACTCACAAATGTTACGTAATATAATGCTTTCACCTTAGTCTGTAAAAAAGTTGATTAGATGCAGTCATTAGTTTTATTCTACATGTCCACCAAACGAATTTGTTCAGCGTGTGACGAAGATGATGTTTACAAACCTAATCTGAATCTTGTAAGTTAAGATTGTGGCAATGGTGTACTCAAGAGAATCATTCGTGTAAGTATGTGACCAAGATTTATGTGATATAAGTCAAGGTTTGACGCATAAGATAATTTTTACAGTAGCCTATTTCTAACTAGTAAGTTTCCCTCAAATGACATTATCGTATATGAAACAGAACATACCGAAGTCAAGAATCCAGATCCAGGAGCTTGGTCGATTCCAAGAAGAAGTCGGACAAATGTAATCAGATAATCTTTGACAAATGCCTGGTATAAAAGAGTATCCAGCATTGATGCTGAGAATACACTTCCAGCGGCAAACGGGAGTCTGAACATGTACGAGATGTGCGAACCTCTTTCCTTTTCCCTCTGGAATAAAAGCAACAGCTCATAAATCACAGCAGCCGAGAAGTATAAATTTATAGGATTTCTTTTTTCTCAGACTTTAAACAATTTATTTATTACATTATGAGTTACTACTTTTTATTTTATTTTTTGTTAATTTAATGCTCTGTTAAGTTTTAGATCATTCTTTCTTGATTAGGAAATTCATCTATCAAAGTATTAAAGATCAATCTTAATTCAAGCGAGAAAAGTTTAGAGTAATACGGTAATGAGTGAGAAAAGTAAAAATAGATAATTTAAGTCAAGAAATTTGAAAAGGATAGGTTAGTGAAAAATGAAATGTGCACGTCATTATGTATTGACTCATTGGTAGTATTTACTATTTCCTATGAACTCATAAATAATCTTACTATTAGTTCTTCATCAGTTCTCAGTCTGAACACTTTCTGAATGATTTAATGACAATAAAAGGGAAAGATATATCAGATTATCTTCATACATGCTAATGCTTGTTTCAATTTAAAATCCCTTTATCAAAATGACTGTCACTTGTCAAAATAGGACATTTTGCTGAGCAATCATAACGGTTCTCCGTTAGATCACATATGTACGCACCTTCTCCATTTTGGATAGATGTAATGCGTAAGCATCATGGGCCCGAAATTGCATAAATCTCATATTGCTGGAAGTAGATAACTCTGTCACAATCTTGATATGTGGGAAGAACCGGAACATGGTT
Organism: Sinodicranocentrus sp. ZH6; assembly: GCA_027743935.1. Classification (NCBI taxonomy): domain Eukaryota; kingdom Metazoa; phylum Arthropoda; class Collembola; order Entomobryomorpha; family Entomobryidae; genus Sinodicranocentrus; species Sinodicranocentrus sp. ZH6. The sequence continues at coordinate 20,947 of JAHZNA010000088.1, forward strand.
TGAACAGCGCAAATAGTGTTACAGTCTGAGAGAGAGTCTTCTTCAGCAGAATTTGACAGCTCTTTATTGACAACCACAACATTTTCTGCCAGCGTAATACCTGCACGGAGAAGGTCATCTACACAATCAATGCTTCCTAGCATCCAGTAGATCATTGGGAAGTACGAAATTGAATCAAGAAAGGCAGGATCTGGTCTCCTCTCCAACAGCAAAATTATTGGATTCAACCTGGATTTAGGCCGGAAATGGGCTCGAAGTGGAACAATAAAATTGTATATTGCTGCTGATGCAAAATCGGCTGCCAAAATTATCGTACTATTTTGCCAGTTGTAGTCGTATGCATTGCGGTGCGCACAATGATCGCAAACCTAGAAAAATAAAACAGAAAGTGAATAAACGCCGAATTTTAAATTTGTTTCTAAGAATTCAAGACAAACATACATATATTCGCACATTGTCATTCTGTATGTCGTCATTTCATCATGCATTATTCATACAACTTATATAGCCATGTGCTAAGGTGGATTCATTCATGCGGCAGCCAGAGCGAAATTGTCAAACTTCGGTTTATACAAAACTGATGTGCTTTCAATTTTGATATGGACTATTATATTGACGTTGTGTATTTAGGCATATTTACTAGAAGTCTGTCAGGTGTTTTAAATTTGGTAAAAAGTATATCGGCTTGGTTTGATATTTTTGTAAAAAAATATGCAAGCTCAACTTATAGCGCATTTTGTCAAAGCAAAACCACGTTCACGTACATTAACATGAGCTGCATAATGTGAGTACAGTAGGATCTAAAATGATAAGCCCCAACCACAAACACTGTACATGGATACCCATTCTCACGTACCTGACATAGCTGAAGGCAGCATAAAGGCTTTTTATCACGTAGGAGATAGCAAAGCGTTGGAGTGACACCAATGTATGGAGATACTGGGGGAAAACCCTTGACAATTTTCTCAGAAGGACTTCCCAACCAAGCCACCTCATCTTCAGCTTCATCTCCTTCATCATCCTCTTCCTCGTCTGAATTCCGCTCTTCATTGAATGTATCATCCAAGCTTGTATATGACTCTGGGACAGGGAGAATGCTTGGTCTTCGGCTATCTGTAAGTCGGTCATAATGAAAAAAGATTCATTTGATTAGCATGAATGCACTTTGAAGAATGCCTATATATTCCTAACTGTATATTAGGACAAGAACACCACGAATTTCTTATCGTATGACAGTACAACACATTTGTAGACTCTTCCAGCGGTTCTATGACAGATCCATTCATCACAACATGAGCCTATCAATCTATTCAGTTTTTGGTTTACATTTACACAATAAAAGTAGGCTAACATGCTTCCTCATTTAGAATTTGAGTGACAACCATGATGTGACATGGTTGAAGGGCGTAAAACAAAATTGTCCAATTACCTCTTCGGAGACAAGACGAAGGGGGTAGAAGTAAATTATTTTCTGTTGGTTTCGCCATAATGTTTAAATATTGCATCGCAGTAGATCCACCCGGACTAGGATGGGGACTCAGACTGGGAGGTTTTTCTCCGCTGTTTCCATTCCCAGGCGATAACAGACCACCACTAGTCCCTTGGGAAGGAGTGTGTACGGTGAGATATGGACTTGCCGTGTTACAGTTTTCTGTGATTTTGATTTCACTAGTACCCACTTCAGCCATTTGCACAGAGGTAGAAATGTCTGGGTTCGTTAGTAGAGCACTCGTTGACGCACAAGGTTCCTTCGGCTGTTGTGGTACCGACATTCCCGGTGTGGCTGAGGTTGCTGCTCCCCCAACAGTTTGACTCCCTGCGGCATTGTCGTCAAAATCAGAGTTCTCCTCTTTTGTTATACTAAAATAAAAACAAATGTCCGACTTTCTCATGATATGTCTCGGGCCAGGATTGAGCAAGATGGTGTCTTCATAGAATTCAGGTAGCTGGGCGGGTCGAACTCCAATTAGAGCTACGCCATATTTCCGGTGAGCATGAAACGAGGCATAGGTGAAACTTTTGTCTTCATATTCGCCAAAGAAACGCGAATCACTGAGGCGGATGTGGTAAATTTCGTTTCCAGAACATCGACCATACAGCCGATGCCACTCCTCACGACTCGTCTGTCCTTCCCTGTAAATTACCGTTTAAATATTAGTATGCATAATAAGTATCCCTCCACATTTATTGTTAACATTGTATGAAAATGTGCGTTCTCTCTCTAAGAAATTCTCTAACCACTCAAGAATACTCTGGGGAGGTTGCTTTGCATAACAATCATCCATAACACCAACATTCTTACCACATCTTTGCCCCACCCGAAAGATGTACGATTATGGTACTTTGCCAAGCACTTTACCAAACCCCTTAGATCTCTTAAAGGTCGTTTCCCACACTACTACTTTCACTAGATTTCTTCGTGCTTTCTCCAGTGTGTCCAATCAAAATCATTACCATTCGTTACATTAATATACCAATATATGTAGGTCGACAGAGGGTTACTACACGCACAACTTGTACGTTGATCCGTCTCGATTATTTGAGAGCATACATATATTTAGAATAGAACTAAGGCATATTATTGGTAATACGTTCTACTACACAGATCCAACTCCACTTTTTACTTACCGGCCTCTTGAAGTATGTAGAAGAAGTGTGACAAGCGTAGATGTTCCAGGGAAGAGACAATTATTTGCGAGTAGAGCATACTTGAACTCATCTTCACAAACGACGTGCTCAGCGAATCTGACATGGATTTTATTCTCAGGTCTGAATATTTGCACATACTGAGGAACACTTGGAGCGTAGTCTTTAACGGCCCATGATCTTAGAATTGTATGCTCATCAGCAGCTCCTTTATCAGCATAGTTCCTAGCTGCAAGAATAAAACACGCTTCCGCCTCTCCCATTCTTGCTCTCATGAGATCGGTGTCCTTAAGGCAGGAGCCTTGGATGTAAATCACACGTTGCGCCCAAATTGGTACTTGAAGAATCATTCGCATTGTTGTATCAAGTTCCATTGGCGAAAGCAATACCACGTAGTAGTCCTATAAAAGAGAAGATACTCGTATTACTCGTCTCTCCTATTTTCCTTTCACTTGTAACTACACAAAGCAAATCTTTCTTAGCGCTTCCGCGTGTTTTCTATTGGCCTTGTTATAAAAATCAGTATTAATTATTTCTACACCGAAATGACATACCGTGACTTACGTAGACATCACTTCAGTTATCATGTTTCATTTTCCTCTTCACGGCGAAGATCAATTTACTTTTGGTTTTCTTCGATTTTTATGCATATACATATATTTAGGAAAGAGCTTTAGTATCTTGCTTCGTTGTTTGAGATAGAGATATCGTAAAGACGCAAGTATATGTCTGATTTTTTGAGAATGCGAGTTGTAAAGTTCTTGTCAGCTTCTGCTAAGGTTATCCCTTTTTTATGACTCTGTAAAAGTAGCATTTTTACAAGTGTGGGTAGAGATCAGAAGGAAATGGTTTACAATTCACGACATGCATCATCGCAATCATTTGAGACATCTTCCTTCAAGGCATTCATATGCATGTTATGCTAGTATTATCATCCTATTGTTCGATTTGTTGTTGCCTCCGAGGACAGATATATATTACAAGGAACTTTTTTAAAAGAAATTTTTATGATAAAAATATACTCTAATTCATAAAATCTATGCATATAATATCCGTTTGCAATGGGTACTTATTATTACGTATACTACAAGGACAACAACCAAGCAATAAAACTAAACATTCGTGCATGACGTAGTGGAACACAAAAGAAAGCAAACTGCGAAAATTCGTTTTTCACCTTTAACATTTTCAAGCAGTTTAAGGTTTGCCCCTAGAGAACGTAAACAACAGTAGCTGTCTTTTATATTAGGTTTTTCAATTTTGGAGGGTCCGTCTACTCATCGCTGATGTAATTCCAAATGAGTGAGTCTGTTTACGATACTTCTTTACAGTTTAATAAGATGATTTTTTTTTTACAGTTGTGCATTAGACATATGAACATGCTATATTATGAATTTTATCAGTATAAGTATAAATGTGCATCAACCTGATGACATGAGACGATGCCTGTATGCTCCGACAAAGGTTTTTAGATGGTAAAACCCAACACCTTAACCTAAACATGATCATGGAAGAACTGACATGTGCAGTGGATAGTCGAACAAGTGACGTGAGTCGAAAATGAAGGGTCATTTAGCTTCTATGAAGGTGCACCATTAACTATACCTCGTACGATTTCATTTTCAACAGAACGCACACCATTTTCCCCAGATCCTATCTACTAAATAATAGCTTGAGTTTCTGGAATATACAGGTGAAAGTAATATTTATTGGATGCATGTACTCAACGCTGTTCCCAAGTAATTTTTCGCTCAATAAAGTCTTAAAAGGTTCTGCGTTGTTGGAGAACGCTCTTCCTGCGTCTGCTTGAGAACATCATGCAGAGTAAGATAAAAGTGCCATTGGGGTTGTTTAATTCTACAAGACGGCAGATGACAACGAGGTGAAGGAGAAAAGGGAAATAATATAGTGAACTTACTTGGAGCAAGAAAAGAAATGAAAAGGGGTTTATGTACATTCTTTAAAAGTACTGCCAACTTTTATTGCATTCTTAGATTTATAGGATACCACATACAATATAAGCCCCTTCATGATGGCGCATTGTATTTCTTAATAGTGGAGCTTTCATTTTTTCGTTTTAATAATAGCCTGAGTTTGATTCGTTTTCCAAATCTTACGTATCTTGAAATGTTTTTCTTATAATTAAATATATTAACCATGATGTGCACTTTAATTCAATATACTTCATGTTGCGCATTTTGTTTCTTTTTCAAAGAAAATTTTAAATTTGAATGGCAAGCCATTGATTTAAACTTAGGGCTTACAAAGTGTTTTGGATAGAAAGTGTTTTAAGGATTTTCGTTTTTACCTTGAACTTCGATTTAAAAATTTATGCTGGCAATTTGTGACTTTGTGGATCTCTTTGTAATTTAAGGTTTGTTTAGTATTTGAAACCAGTATAGAGTTAACCAAACACATGCAGGCTCATCACAAATGACTAGTGTAAGTTTAAGAACTGTATTCCTTTTCAGTATTTACTGTAGTGTAGACACGACAGAGAACTACCACGTCTAGCTCTAGCAAGTTGCGCAAAATTTGATTAAGTCCGATCAGATGATAGTGTACAAATTAGGTAACAGAGTGAGCCTATCGGGTTTCATAGGAATGAACTTCGGACAAAATACGGCTTATTATTATTGACTCTAAGGCCAGACTCTTGAACGATTCAAAAGTCTATATGACAAATCCCATTGAAAGCGTTGTGATATTCCTTTGCAACTTGTAATTAGCACCAGCCTAAAGAATGCACCTCTGTCGAAACATGATAAGCTCGTTTTACCTGATGGGTTTTCGGAGAAAAGTTAAACATTTCAACATGAAAGGGCTGAATTCCATGAAAGAAAGAAGAGAAAATGAAACGAGTGAATAAATAGCCATTTACCTTGTAGCCGAGGTACACCAACAAAATGGACTCTGCAAGGCTTATTGTGGCCAATATCACATGCACAACCCACATATATGTAGGCCTATCCACCCATGCGATGGCATCCCAGTTAATCACAGGATTATCTTGGAACCGCTCCTCGGTTTGGTTAAGAGCCGTTAAATATGCCGTCTTGTCGTCTGGCACGCAGTTGTGACTGGAAAAGGAGAAAATTAAATCATTATTTGATCAATCTTGCGATGCCCTGTAGGCTTTTAGCTACAGTAAAGCAAGCAGGAGAAGCGACAGCAAATACGTTTGACACTTATAAAAGCTCCGTTCTTTTAAGTTGCATGGAATAATCAAAAGAGGATTCGAATTGCCTACTCGGTTGCCTAATGCAGAACGTTCAAAAACTATAATAAAGCATGTGATCGACTTTCCCAGGAATGAAGACATGTAACATTATAACATGTACATTAAGTTAAATTTGCATTTTTATTTATTTAACAATATAACCAACGCAGTACGTTCCAATTCGTTGAAAATCGCGTAAAAGTCGTAAAAACTAAAACCCCTGCTTTATACTCATTTTTTTATAAACAAGAGCCATAAGAATTTCTGAATGTCGTTTTGTACTCAAATGAGCACTCGGCTAGGAAATATTTGGGATCAGGATTAATGATAAAAAGGAAATCAAAGAAGTTTTGAGCAAATTGTCCAATAAGCTTTAATCTAAATTAAGCATTTCAATTCTGTAACATTCCCTTATGCCTAGCCAACCCTAAACCCTTGGCAAAGGAAAACTTTTTGTGCAGCTATCAAATTTCCAGTGGTGCACGTATAATTGAACCCATTCAAAAGTTTTTGAGTACACGTGAAGAATTAAATTGCATAAGAGCCTGTATAGTTCGCAACCAATAAAGCCATTTGGCTTGTATTTGAATTTCTTGCGCATAGCTGTGTGCTAAAGCTATGTGTATTCACCAATTTAGGTATGTAGTTGGTGAAACTTGTCAAGTACGTCCAAAACGGTGGCTGGTAATGGTATCAAATATGTAAACCCTAGAATTATCGAAAATTGCAGAAATAATATTGTTATTTGTAAAAGAGATATTAAATGTGCGTATGCTGCATTAGTATAGCGTTGTGCTATTTGCTACTTTAATTGTTTTGTGACTGTTTTTTTCCAAAATGCTCGTATAATTTGTCTGTTATTTTCTGTTATTTTAGGATACTTACCACGTTTTGTTTAAACGTTCACATGAACCGACTGTTTCGCTTTGCGGTAGGAAAAAAAGGAAAATATTCACTAAGCTATTTGATGCATTCAGAACCATTAGAATGGTAACTTGTTGTAACATCATGCAAGAGACATTACAATAGTTACTTTCTCCGTGAATTGGGGCATGTTGAAACATTCATAAGATCATCATAGGCGTATGAATGGAAAATTTAATTTTAAACGATATAAATCGCTCAAGGGAATCTTATATTCGTAAATACAGCATGTTATGTTAACTAATTAAATCAATTATCCTCCTTTGATTATCATTTAGAATTTGATAAATTTGGAATATTAATCATTTATCAATATTGTCGATAGCAGCCAGACTTTTCGCGTTGCGACACAAAATTTAATAACGAATGGTCACGAGAATAGCCCGTATTCGAATATGACAGTTAAAGCATGTTTATGAATTTCATCAGAATTTGAAACCTTGCATATGGATCAAATATAATTTATTGATAGTTATGGTACATATATTATTCTGAAAGTGTTGGTTTGTATTGATATTGGGGGAATTCTATTGCCTTTACTGCGTTATACGATACTGTCAGTCCATGTCATGTCGTTTTTGTAAAAGCTATGAGTGTCTGTGTGTCCGTGGCTATGAATGGTTTTCTCAATTTTGTTTAGATTATTGACAGTTATCCAATTCAAAGCCTGACGAAATAAACGTCTGGAGGGGAAAATGTTCTCTCCGCCCCTTTCAAACTTCACTACTATCTCGGTAATACGTTTAGTTAATAACATAAGATGGGGTGCTTTATCAACAATAAGTTACTTCTAAGGATTACCGAAATTTCCCAGTATTTGTAAAAGCATCACATTCATAATCTTCACACAAATGAAGGTTTATAATTCTATAAGATTTGACTATCGATCAATTCGGTTCCTGTTAGTTGCTGCTGACTAAATACAATCTGCCTATCATTTGCCTATACATTCTGGACAACCCAGCCCAGCCAGATATATAAGAGCTTAGTAAACAATAATGACAAGACAAGCGGTATTCAAGTGGGGCTTGATATGTTTGTATTGACGTAGGTTTCGGTTTCGTTTGTAGAAATTTAATGGCTACATATTTACAACTACGAAATGACGCTTAAAGAGAATCGCTGCGTGTACTGACTGACTCACAAAAAAAACTATCATTTATTCAAACAGCTTAATGAGATACTATAGAAGACCACTGCACTATACTATTATTAGTTTTTGTTGGTATATAAATGATAAGTTTTTATGATTGTCCGCAGTCCTCACTCCCTTACTATATGAGCAAAAGTAGTTTGTTCTTTGCGATGTCATTTCATGATATGATAAAGCAGAAGGCTGTAGTGTCACACGTAGTACGTTAGTTCAGTAATTATTCGTTATTTGGACGTAGGTTGTTGACGTTTATATTCGTTACAAACAAAATAATTTATATATGAACCTCTGTCTGATAACATATTCATAAGTAAGTTTTCCTATGCTATTGGGCTTCCTATAGTTCATAGCAAAGAAATAGTTTATGCTGTATTGTATGTAGATGTTTCACGAGCTTGACTTGACCTTTTTGGAAAATAAGAATTATTAATATCATTCTTCAATATCAACAAAACTCATGAGCTTGACAGATTGGTATCTACCTAATAAGGAACGCTCACTGAACAGAACTTTTTATATTTATTTGTCACGAAGTCTTCTAAGCTGTCTGCATTTTTTTGAGATGGCACATCGAAGGAAAATAGTGGACTCTATATTTACTAACAACTGTCGGTAAGTACGTATGAATTCAGGTTAGGTCAAGACGTTTGTGACCGTGAGAAATTCCTCAATAACTGGCAGGATTCAAGGAAACTGCTTTCTCTCCGTTTCTTGTTATATATACACGCGTAGTTTGATTTCATTGCCCAATTTACATTATATTAGACCGTGCTCAAAGTGCTTGTCGGGGAATTGTGAAGATGCAAGAAGGCACGTAGAAAGGTGACAATAGAAAATTCTTTGTAGTTCTGTGAATAATGCCTGCGAAAGATGTTTGATATACAGCATTCCACAGATAGAATCTTTACACTCAACGTAAAATCGTTATCTACTTGTGACAATTTGAGTTCGTCTACCGAAGAATGCTAGGGACGGAGGTATTTCTCACATTTTGTAAAATCGTATTGTACAGTGGGAATAGTGGAATATGTTATGGAGTTACTGTACTGCAGAAAAATCTAGGGACAATGAAAAACAGTAATGGAGAAATACGGCCTTCCATTTGTTGACGTGTTTGTTTGTTTGACGCATAATTGTCGCGTTGCACTAAAAACATATTTCTTTCGATTTGTTTGCAATTGCAATAATTTTATAAAGACACACATATATGTTCATTCATACATATATGTATTAGAATTGATATTTTCTGCAATAAAAGAGCTACCTATTACATCCTAAGTCAACTTCTACTTGCATTTGTTTATTTCATATTATGCCTTAGTAGCAAATTTGGTTTGAAATCCATTGGCCTTGTTTCACAGCAGGTAAATTTTAGTACTCTAAGCAATGACAAATAAATGACATATATTTAACCTATGTAACATTTAGAATACATATTATATTATACAAGGAGCTTTCAGTGTAAGAATATTTCTCCCTTATTTCGCAACTCATTTTCACCAAAAGAATTTCAAGGATACGTCAACACCCCAAAAAGGTGATTTATGTTCACACCTGACATCCACAGATACCAAAAAGAAAATTAGCTCCCGTCATAAAGTTTCTTTTGCTTTGACTTTCAGACTGACAGGTGAAATGCTCCCAGGTTTATTTCAAAGAGGTAGTCAACTGTCTAGTGAGCCTAATGAAAATGATAAAGGTGACTGACAATGAATGCTATACAGTTCTGTAGAGTTTTCACTATGTCGTCCGTGCACTGCTCGTTATTATACGATTTACCCCAATGCGCAAACTAACAATCTTTTTACGAATCCCTAATCGGTTTTCTCTTATATGCATGTAATAGAGGCATTTCCAATTCATAAAATTTTCCTAACGATTTGACTACTCTCTATCCGGACTAAATTACGCACTCACAAGCATTATCCATGTCAAATATTGATTGTAATGTGTCTTGATCCAAGAGCATACAAGACTCACATGCAACACAAGGGTATAACAATAGACAGGGAGGCGAACATAAACGGCATCACAAGGCTTACTATTGCCTACACATACAACATACATGTCACACAAATCTATTATATCATATTACAGTTAGAATTTTGTACATTTCGAAAGAATTGTACGATGTTTTAGCAAACTTACCATGCGGCATAGGTTGGCTCGTTATCCATAACCACTCGACATACATAGAGGATGCAAGTGAAGAGCTTGAGGACCATACGAGCAATACGAATGCGAAGACTGGATCGCTGGTTCTTGATAAAGTACAGCTGGAGTCGCTCCTTGATTGTGTTCTCATTCACATAGTATTCCACCCGGACCCTGAAATATTACATTTGCTTGTGAGAAAACATAATGTCATTCATTGCTCAATATTCCAACAGCTTTCTATCATTTTTGGCAGAATTTGATGCAATTCTTGCTACAGCCAGAGTAAAGTGTGTGTATTGTCCCCAAAATATGCTCTGGATTCCTGATAAAATTATTGCATTGTGTTACACAGCCGTTCGTCTCACAAGAGCAATACTCGATCATTCCCTTATCCTCGTTAAAAAGCAACGGAGACAGAATTCGTACATGAACTTTTTTCTTCAACAAAGGGTTATCAAATGCAACAGTGAAGTATATATGACTCCAGTGCTCTTCTCTAACGTTCCCTTTTCGATTCTTTCTTTCTCTATTCAAGAAAGAGAGAGAAAACCTTTTACAAAACTATTCAACCTATAACAACAAGACCTCTCCTCACACTCTGTCAATCCCTATGGAACACGATGCTCTTAAATTCACATTGGTCGGTGAAGATGATTTCATTGCATTATTCTTTCTTTCAAGTCATCCAATATGCAATGCATTTCCCATGTTAGCATTTTTGTTACTAATTCACCTTCGAGAACCATCGTCCGTCCGCAGAATGCTAATTCAAAAAGTAGTTCAAATGTCTTCCTTCCTCTCAGAACAACAATTCAGTGTGAAACATTGTATCGTCAATACACGAGAAAGTTCATGTTGTCTTTTTTTCATAAAAAGAGAAGAGGAAATGGAGGAAACAAGATGGACGTTTGGGGATCAGCCAGTCACCATCAACCCTGTTGCTATAAATGTAAACTATGTTTATAGTAAACAGTGAGGGCGGCTGGTTATGTGGAACGTATTGTGTGAAAGGTATACCGTATACCACCCTGTTTCCTTCCTGTCGACTCAGTTGCCCCTTCACATGACAAGAATTGACCATCGAAACAATAGACCATGCATCACATCACCTCTAGCTCGCTTGTTGGTAGGTTTCTCGCTTTTCATCAAAGATGCATTAAAATACAGTTTACATTTGACATTCACTGACCCAGTTTCTTTACACAGGGTAGAAACATACATGTCTTAAAGCCTTTCCACATGCATACGTACATGTGCACCTCGTATTTCTTCATTTCGTTCAGTAAATGGAATAAAGCTTAAAGAACAATAGAAACAAACTATGAATATGTCGGTGGCATGAACCAGGGGAAATGAAAACAACTGAGCGAACTGAATCTCATATGAGTTGAGAGTAAAGTATGACTTGACAGATGATGTAACTTTTGGTTTCGGAGACCACGCAATTTGGGAAAATAGTAGTATACCAAGAAGCAAACAATGGACAAAATAAACTTTTCACAATGAGTCAAGTAGACTGATTGTGAGTTAAGTTGAACTGAATTATTAGGAATATGCTTGAATCGAGCCGGGAACATATTGCCCTTGTATAAAACTAAGAAAAGAGACAGGTAGAAAACACACCGGTGAAATATATTAGATGTGATATGAGAGGAAAATCTAAGTGAGCAAACTGAAGACCGTGAGATGCTTCAATTTATACTCCTCGATGTGGTTTTGTTTCACTCTTACAAATGACGCTCATACGTTCAAGCGTTCCAACCCAATTCTTTTGTTATTTCGTGGATGTCACAGTACACCGTAAAGAATAGCTCAGAGTTGTTATCCTCGACAGAGTAAAGGTGAGATGAATATTGGCGAGTGTGATGTCGTTTTGGAGAATGAGAGAATCCTTGTGACTGTTGCGTTGCGAATGTTACCTTGAGGCTTTTCAAGTTATGACTTTCACCTCAGCAGCAAAAGCGAAAACGAGAAAATTCAGGATATGAAACGAGACTTTTTCATTTGAAAGTCAATAGAAAGTCAAGTGATGTGACGTTTCCGTTTCTCTGATCTTTTTCTACAAACACAATCTCACACAAATACGTCCCCACCCCAAGGATGCCAACAACGACAAAAGTGCAAGGCAAAATAACACATAGCATTTCTTTGAAGCTTCAGCAACACCAAAGAATAATCACATCTTTCACACTTTGAAATTATCCGAGTGTCAGCTTTCTCAAAAGTTTTAAATAAGGGACTTTAGTAATCACTGTGTCATTGCATGCGTGCATATTAGCATGACCTGAGAATGTATAGGGACCGTGTAGTATTTCACGGACGAAATCCGAGAGGACGACCTACATTTCTATTTTTGTTTGGAAATTAAACCGTATCAGTACCTTATCACAATGGTTAGAACATAATGTTCGCTTCGATTCAAGTAGGAGAGTTGGCAGTTGATTTTTGCGACACAGAATGAGTTATGCTACATCCTCTTATTTACATTATTGACAGGTGCGCTTTCTTCATCATGTTGGAGCATTCGTGCGTGAAGCAAGGTATTTTCATTGGATGATGTTCAACGCGTGAGAATGGAATATTATCGTTATTCAGAGCGTGAGAAACAATATTATCAATGATTTCGCTCTATTTTTCTGCCATCTAATTTTCCATGTATTTAAAATACATCAATGCAATAAGTTTACATATGTTAGGCGGTGGTTTTTACTTGCTGACAATATAATATTGGGAAAAAGTGGTCAATAAAAATTTCAACTTTTCATTTGCCAGCCTTATCGGAATCCAATGCGGCAAAACATTTAAAAGGAATATACATAATAGAGCGATTGAGACCATTTTTTTTAACACGTTTACTTCAACAAGCGTGACATTTACTCAAGGCAGGATTTATTGATAGGTAACGAAGAGGCACGTCTTTATCAATTGAAGCCAACAATACATACATGAACTCTTGGCATGGATTCATGGCAAGGCGGCACTGGTGAAAGTTATTTATTGTTGAATTTTGTGTTTGCGTATGTATTTCTGGCTCTTGACTTCGCTCCCCTTACTTTATTAGCTCCAGTGGGGACACATATCCTTGTGAATTATCCATGGAGGAATGAAACACCTCTCTCGAGTGTAGAAAAAAAGCGATGGAATATACGCGATCATCATACGGCCACCGTCATAAATATGCTCAGTGGGTGGCTAACTCATTCATTCCGTTCAATACGTAATAATAGGTGTTGCCTAAAGTTGCAAGAGAAGGAAGAGGAGAAAACAGCTTATCAGGACACACATAACGCAGAGCTAAAGCATACCAGCTATATGAACACACTTCTAGTCCATCAAGAGAAAATTCTTTCACTTTGATGCATCCAACGAATGGAATATCATATGATCAGTCCAAATCCAACTTGGCTCAGTCAGTAGATATAACCAGTTTGTGAGGATATGTGCAGAATAGTTGGTTGATAAATTTTTGATAAATATCATCCGCTTTGCTACCAAAAGATTCTACAGAATGAAAAGGAGCACACGTTTTTTTAAACAGAACTAAACGTATACATTACATACAGAATGAAAATCGGCAATAGAATTTCAACCTGAAAGAAACATCCATCCATCGCACCTGGCTGGCTGGATGGATTGAGATGGCCTTTTCTCGTTATCGCATAGCTAGCTACACAAATAATCCACCTACATGACAGGTATATGTGACGTAGCTCCTAAACAACTAACTTCGTACGAGTGGACCTACGCATGGGGAAGAGCTCTTCATAAGCAAAAAAGAGAAAATAAAATGGATGTTTTGGTGTTACCCCAAAATGTCTCCATTCGTTTCATTCATTTTATTGTACATGCACACGTATAGCTCTTAAGAGCTTAACGAGGATTTTTTCTTCTCCCAAACTAGTTTTCTACAGAGGACTATTTCAAATGAAAAATAATAATGGAACTTAATGCCATTCCAAATCTTATCATTGCCTACATATTCGTTATGATAGTAAAAGTATATACTCAACTTTCTCTTGCTTCTAAACGATTACTTAGGTGCTTATTCACCCTCCTGACGATTTTGACGTTGAGGGAATGTGTGTATAGGATTTTGCCGGAATGGTTTGGTGTTATTAGAGCATTTTTATAGGTATTTAGAGGATGTGTTTCTCGACAATATTCTACGTCACTGTCAGAATGGAAAGAAACAAGAATGTAATATTTGGCTGGAAATGGTTTTAGACTGACTGTATGTGCTGAAAGACAGGTGTTTCATGGAAATGACTGTGGTAACATTCGTGGCGAATGTGGACTATTTTCGAAATGAACTTTTCACTTACTTCGCCAACCCTTTTGTGTAGAAAGGAATAACGGGGAAAATAGAACGGTTTTATCATATTATTACTTTTGATGGGATTTCACAAGCTTGCAAACGCTTTTTACGATTATCGCAAGTGTTTTGCATAAAATAATAAAATTTTCGATATGCACGGCAAATTACGTATATTGAGATTGAACAACTGTAAGAAAGACTGCTTATGATGAGTTGTGTGTGCATAAGTTATCATGTGCACAAATATCGATGAACCCTTAAGTCCACTTTACCTTTCATATTAGCATAACAATATTCTCTCTGATTTTTATCATTTTATACTAATAACGTATATATATGTGTCTATTTATATTGTGTGAGTGAGTATCAAATGAAATGCTTACTTTTCCCACTGAAAAATCTCAAAAAAGTCAACCTTCCCTCCAGACGGTGACGATAACATAATGACGTTTAAAAGGCGACAACACCAGCTCCTTTAGTTAGATAATAATTAAGAACAATTTGTTTTCTTTTTATTTATACGCACAGGGTTCACTTGAATTTTAAAGATTTCCTATTCACACACAAATTTCCCCTCGTCTTCACACTTAAAAAAGGCTTGAGGAGGAGTTGTGTCAAAAAGTGTAACCAGAACATTTTTTCGCTTTACAAAGAACAGTTTCATTTCTCAGTTCTGGAATGACGCCAATGAAAAGGATTGTTTCCTTTTGGAGAACAAGGGACTCCCCTTTCCCCCAAAAACAATGTCTCCTTTCGTATAACTCTTCTTTGTTTAGAAGGAGTTATAAAAGCCATGCTGGCGATGTTTTTACAAACTGCACAAACAGACTATATGCGACAATGGCTAAGCCGTTTTTCCCCCAGTGATTTTCTTCCGTCTTCTTGACTCCCTCGACGCTGTCTGTTTTGCAGGTGGACTCTCGAGTCAACAAGAGTTGGGGAAATTTAACGGATAGAGAAAGCAAATGAATGAGCATTTTTAGTCACTTTTTCTCTTATTCCATATTATATTACGCTCACCATTCCTATGAAATACAATATAATATAATACTCTATCTAGCAATGGGTGAATAGACGAGTAGTGGTGGTGGTGGTGGTGCAAAAAGCAGAAATACGAGCAGAAAAGCCACCACCGCACAATCATTCCCTACAACTAAACTCGGCTCTCCAAACATGCTTACGGTTAACCGTGAGAACGCTGTGAAAGTAGTCAATTGCACGTGAATAATATTGTGATAGCATTAATAGCAGTTAGTACAATATTACGTATTGTGGATGTGCAGGCAAGAGATAATAATGGACTAAAATATGCTTCTCCTCAACAGCAGCTCGTGCCGTATGTCTTGCACTGTTTCTTTTGCCACAAAACTATTACTGATTCGTCTTCGTATTTTCTGTCTTCTTTCCTGTGTAGAATGATTGTGGAGATGAGGCAATGTGTACAAAGAGCTACCCTGACTTGTAGCCACTGTTCCTTATTCCTTATGCACAATCCTCTCACTCTCACGATATAGGATAGAAATGACGATCGTGGTTTCCAGTCTGATTTTAGTGGTGGTGTGTGTGGTGGCAGAAAAACTACAAGTAGCTACTGCCACCACTCCAGATGCAAGTATGCGATGGTGACGGTGGTGCTAGTTCTTACTTTCCTTGCTGTTATTAGATGTGAGCTCTTCATGCATACCCCTCACAACAACAGCTATCTGCTTTTACCTTGCTACCAATAACACTCACTCCCACCGTTTCCACCAATACTTATGCTCCCTCTGCTCTCTACCCGACGTCCTTTTTTCTGTTGCTATCATCACTTGGCAGAAACATCGTAACTAGCATCACTGCTCTCTGGTCGTCTTTGTGATTCCTCCGGTGTTCCATGATACTGCTTAGGATATATAACCGTCATCACACACAAGAGTAAACTGCACAACAAACGCTCCTGTTTGAGTTTCTGTCTGCCAAAAGGGAAAGGTGACTAAAGAGCAGTCATCTCGTAAAAAAATCTTCTACTCAATTTGATACTCACTGAATGAAAAACTAGAGCTGTTTAAATCCGCGAGAAAACGTTGAATGCTTCCTTCCTCTCACGTTATATGCAAGAAGATCTTCATGCTCATACCAATATATTCTTGTTGTCGAGTGTCGTTTTCTCGTTTTTTGCTAGTATTTTATACGACCCACTGGAGTCTGCAAGATGGGCATTTTGAAGAGAGGATTTTTTTCAGGGCTCAATATCATTCGTGTTACACATCCATTATAACCACCTTAAATGGATAGTTATGTCGCAGAATGTGTAGATGCTACTGCTTTTTCATGCGTGTAAACTCATTCCTTCCTTCCGACACACTTTTTTTTGTAGAAAGCACACATGTAATTTTGCTAAATACTTTTACTTTCTTTATCACGACCAGTTTTCCAGGAAGGAAAAGTCATTTCAGTGGTCTATGGGCAAGCTTTTGTCGTGCATTTTATACAGTTGTTGCTGCGTGAAATATAATGTTTAAGTAACACTTTGTATAAAGAAGTTGACGGAAGGGAGAGGAAAGAAAAGTCTCAT